>JAKUCV010005184.1:3977-17367 GCA_028386065.3 Turnera subulata
AAGTCTACTGTGGGGCTGTTGACCGGTTGGTTCGAGCGGGAAGTAATACCCCTCGGGATGGCATGCGGGTTAGCATGTGGGCCTGTGATGGCCGGTTCTACCTCCCTCCTTCTACCTCCCCCTTTCTACCTCCCTCTTTCTCTCTGTCTCTCTCTCTCTCTGGATATGTTGGGCTTCGTGCCTGGTTTATTTGGGCTTCGTGCCTGGTTGTCTGATCAGACGGGACCGAGCTCGACGCACACAGTAGAGGGCCCTAATAAAATGTTTAAACCTAATGACAAATAAAATTATATAAGTAACGGTAGTGATGGTTGAAGTCTGGTCATGACTTGTGTTGTGTATTGTGATTTGGTTTGTGCACTGTGTTTGTTATGGCTTGTTGCCGATGTATTTGTAGTTGTTTTGTTTTGTATATTATTGGTTTATTTTTCTGCGGTGAGACAGTGGTTGGTCTCACCCCCTCACAGTTTTACACAGGTTAGCTGATCGTTGATCAGAGGTGCATATCAGCAGGTGGCGGTGCTTTCCTCTCCTCGGGTCGGATCCATAGGGTTCAATGCATACTTGTTATCATTTGTATAGACTTCCGCTGCATACTCATTGTTGTGTATTTGTTGTATAATTGTTAATCGATTATGATGTTGATATTGTATCCCGGTGAGAAGGGCAGTTTGGTCTTTCTACGTGTTATGATAAATTTAATCGGATGATTTGGGATACGGGTGTCCCGGGGATGATAAGGGCAATTTGGTCAATCTATAATTAATTTATAACTTATATTAATAAATTGGGACACGGGCGTTTCACAAAACGCTGATGACTGCTAGCAACTGTCACACGATCACTAACCCGAGCACTCCCGAACCATAGTGCTAGCTGCAGAATTCCGAGAGCTAGAAAGCCTAGAGTGTTTGATGTGTTTCTTGTCTAACTAATGTGTATGAGCTTGGTCTGAAAAATCTGATCAACCTCTCACTTATGTCAAATACACATTAGGCATAGTTTAGTTAGACAATGGCCAACATCATCATGCATTACCTTTCATGATTATGTCTCCATTATGATAAAGTCTCCACTATGGCATTAAACATATATATCATCATATATAGGATTACACATCATATGCCATTAATTCTGGTTCAATAATTCTGGTAATTAGTGAGCCGAATCAACCCAAAGAACCCGGTCAAACCATAGTCCAACCACTAGCTCAATATCCTGGTCGAACCATGGTCTAACCATGGTCTAACCACTGGCTCGAATGAACAGCTCTAAGTGTGTGACCCTGTAGGCACTAATCACGTTGGAAATAATTATAAACTCTCATTTATAATTATAAACAATGAGCGGTGTCTAGCAACACATCACTGCTACCCAAGCGACAAGATCAGTACTAATTCATTATGTCTTAGAAAAATGTCATTATCCTTTCGTCTCATAATATCAAGATTAAACACGAGACATGGAATATGTCTTCCTCGTTTATGTTTGATCTAACGTTTCTTGATCTCCGAGTTAACTGTGTGATACAGATACAAATGATATCCCCATATCACTTAATCTGAGCATGGCCATGCATTTACAGTTCAACTCTATCTTGGGGCCCAACTGATAAGATACCCGTTACATGGGTTGGTTGAATTCCATCTTGATCATACAAAACCCACTACACATTATATCATGTACCCAATAGTTACTCTTAGGTCTACTCAATTACGAATGGCCAAGAGTAATTTCAAAGTATATGACTCACGTGTTGGGAACCTTGATGATCTCAGGTCCAAGGATAGTACATATAAGAATCACTAATGACAACATGAGTCCATGCAGTGTTCTTATGTCGGGTCAGTCCAGTCCACAAGTTCTCTAACTTGTACCCGTATGTAGAATTCATATCTCATATAAGTCTCAACATACGCTAGTCTTAATTTATTATTAATACCTATCCATAATAATAATCGACTAGGGACATTTCAAGAATATAAAATATTCTTAGGTTATAAATATGTATAAATATGTTCAAGCAAGCTTAACATATTTATTGGAATAAAACCTTAATCAAAATACATGACTTAAAATATAATATAATCATCCAATGATTGGCTTTTGGGCATTACACTAACAATCTCCCACTTGCACTAAAGCCAATCGTCCATGTATCTAATACTAATGGATCTAGTATGACCATCATGCTTCTGTTGTGTGAGTGGCTTAGTTAATGGGTCTGCTACATTGTTCTCAGAAGGAACTTTGCACAGCCTCACATCGCCTCTATCAATAATCTCTCTATTAAGATGGTAACATCGGAGTATATGTTTGGATCTTTGGTGATATCTAGGTTCTTGTGCCTGTGCGATTGTTCCATTGTTGTCATAATAGAGCTCAATCGGACTGTGAATGCTCGGAACCACCCCAAGTTTGGTTATGAACTTCTTAATCCAAACAATCTCTTTTGTTGCATAAGAGGCAGCTATGTATTCAGCCTCAGTTGTAGAATCGGCAACTGTTTCTTTCTTTGAACTCTTCCAGCATACAGCACCACCTCCAAGACAAAATACATATCCTGACTGTGATTTAAAGTCATCCCTGTCAGTTTGGAAGCGGCAACTGTTTCTTTCTTTGAACTCTTCCAACTGTTTCTTTCCAAATCAAGTCTTTACAGACTGTAGTGTTGGAATATCATTCCCAATGAGTAGAATGTCGTCAACATACAACAGCAAGAAAACGATATAGTGCTCCCACTAACCTTCTTGTAAACACATGGCTCATCTTCATGTTTAATGAAGCCAAACAGCTTGATTACTTCATCAAAACAAAGATTCCAACTCCTAGAAGCTTGCTTTAATCCATAAATAGATCTTTGCAATTTGCATACCTTATTAGCATTCTCTAGAGTGACAAAACATTCATGTTGTGTCATGTACACATCCTCTAAAAAATTTCCATTAAGGAAAGTGGTTTTGATATCCTTCTGCCATATTTCATAATCATGGTATGCAGCTATAGCCAATAGAATTCGGATGGATTTAACCATGGCAACTGGCGAAAAAATTTCATTATAGTTAATACCATGAACTTGTTTGAAACCTTTCGCAACCATTCGCCCTTTAAAAGTAACCACATTACCATCCATGTCGGTCTTTTTCTAATAGACCCACTTGCAATCAATGGGTTTTACCCCTTCAGGTGGATCAACCAAGGTCCAAACCTTGTTCTCATACATGGATACCATCTCAAAATTCATGGCTTCTAGTCCATTTCTTAGAGTCTGGACTCGTAATAGCCTGCTGATAGGAAATAGGCTCATCTTCATCCATGAGAATCACGTCTCCAGTATGAGTCAAAAGAAATCCATATCTCTCAGGCTCATACCGAGCCCAATCAGACCTACGCGATCCATGTGTTACAGGTACAGGATTTTCACCCACAACAACTTGTGGTTCCTGTTCTTGTTCCATCTCAGCCTCTATAGCCTCTTGTTGTGCTCGAACTTCTTCGAGTTCTATTTTTCTCCCACTGATCTCTCTAGAAATAAATTCTATTTCTAGAAAAATAGCAGTACGAGCAACAAACACTTTTTGCTATGTGGGATTATAGAAATAATATCCTTTAGTTTCTTTAGGATATCCAACGAAAAGGCATTTTTCAGATTTAGGGCCGAGTTTATCAGATGCTTGTCGTCTTACGTAAGCCTCACAACCCCAAATCTTCATAAAAGACAAACTGGGACATTTCCCAGTCCACATCTCATATGGTGTCTTTTCAACCGATTTAGATGGAACACGGTTAAGTGTAAAGGAAACAGTCAACAAAGCATGTCCCCAAAATGAAGAAGGAAGGTCAGCTTGACTCATCATAGAACTAACCATGTCTAACAGAGTTCTATTTCTCCTTTCAGATACACCATTTCCATTGAGGTGTACCCGGCGGAGTAAGTTGTGATACTATACCACATTCCTTTAGATGATCAAGAAATTCTCGGTCTAAGTATTCACCTCCTCGATCAGATCGAAGCACTTTAATACTCTTGCCAAGTTGATTTTGTACTTCATTCTTGAATTGTCTAATCTTTTCAAAGGATTCTGACTTGGGCTTCATAAGATACACATAGCCATATCTACTATAATCATCAGTAAATGTAATGAAGTATTGAAAACCACCTCTAGCCTATGTTGACATAGGGCCGCATACATCAGAATGTATAAAGCCTAACAAGTCTGAAGCTCTTTCACCTTTACCAGCAAAAGCGTCAATTTTGCCCAATAAACATGACTCACATGTCTCATATGATTCAAAATCAAAAGGGTCTAAAAGTCCATCCTTATGGAGTTTAGAAATACGAGTCTCGTTTATATGGCCCAAACGACAATGCCAGAGATAGGTCGTATTAGAATCGTTTAATTTAACCTTCTTCGAATTAATGTTATAGATTGGAGTTTCTCGGTTTAGAACATACAAACCATTGCCTAAATATGCACCACCATAATAAATATTATTCAAATAAATAGAACAATAGTTGTTCTTTATTACAAATGAAAAACCCTTCTTGTCCAGACAAGAAACAGAAATCAAATTCCTGCTTATAGTAGGTACACAATAACAATCACCAAGTTCCAAAACCAAACCACTCGGTAAAGATAGATAATAAGTCCCTACGGATAATGCAACAACTCTTGCTCCATTTCCAACGCGGAGGTCCACTTCACCCTTTGCTATTCTTCTACTCTTTCTCAGATCCTGCACATTTACACAAATGTGAGAACCACATCCATTATCTAATACCCATGATCCAGAGATAGAAATATTAGCTTCTATATAAGAATACCTGAAGTGGAAGTCTTACTTCCCTTCTGTTTCTTCACCTCCTCAAGGTAAATAGGGCAGTTACGCTTCTAATGGCCAGGTTTCTTGCAATGGAAACATTTTCCTTCATTTGCAACACCACCTTTTGGTTTCAGCACATGTAAAGATGAAGATGCACATGAACCAAACTTTTTAGCAGATTTCTTCTTCTTGTTAAACTTGGCTTTACCCTTTCCTTTCCCATTTCCAACCATCAAAATGTTGTTGGATTTATTTGCCTTCATCTGTTGCTCAACTGTTCCCAACATATTAAGCAACTCAGACAAAGATTTGTCAAGAAGATTCACGTTGAAATTCATGAAAAAGTGGCTATAACTATCCGGCAACGATTGCAGGACAAGATCAACAGCCAACTGTCTTTGCAAGGGAAAACCCAGGCCTTCAAGGCTCTAAATGTATCCAATCATTTTGAGCACATGAGGTCTGACAGGTGATGACTCAGCCATCTTGCATTGGAATAATTCCTTTGAGGTCTCATACCTCTCATGCCTAGCTTGCTCTTCAAAGAGCATTTTCAGGTGTTCGATCATATCGAAAGCACCCAACTTCCCATGTTGCTTCTGAAGCTCAGAGTCAATGGTGATAAGCATAAGGCAAGCAACATCCAATGCTTCATCAAAATGCTTCTTGTAAGCATCCTTTTCCGCCCTATGAGCATTAGGTGTCGGTTCTTTAGGAACAGGCCCTTCAAGGACATACAACTTCTTTTTTTACTTGAGGACTATCCTCAAATTGCGATGCCACTTAAGGAAATGATTCCCATTCAGTTTTTCCGTCTCAAGGACCGATCACAGTGACATAGTACTTGTGTTTTGTGCCATGATAACTCCACAAAGATCAATTTCACACAAAATCAGAGTCATGTATACATGAAATCATTTAACAAGGAATTTTATTAATTGATACTCCCACTATATAAATCAAGATGATAATAAGTGGGCCAAGATCCATATTTCACTATAAGATAAGTTAGCTTTGGCTAATCACTTACATTATACCTTTGTCAATTACATCTCATATAACTCTTGGATAGTTGAATGAACAACTCTTATTCTTGTCTATCTCATAGACTTATCTCAACTCTTTGCCTCTTAGTCCCCATTCCTATTGAGATGACTTAGTTAAGTTCAACCCATGACAAGCAATTTGGATATTACAATTATCCCATTGCATCTTGCTAGGATAAACATTGGCACTTTGCTTTGGCAAACCTACCAAGTTTTGATCTAAGCATAGATGAGTGCTCATCAATGGAAGGCAACACATGAGGAACTTAATATTTACATCAACAATTGTTTCATACATAAATTGCATGTAATGCTCAAATTATATATCGCATATACAATAACCATGCATCATATATAATCAATACAAAGCTATGTGACATGTTTACAAAAAGGATAAATATGTTAACAAGCAAATAACATATTGTTCTAACATTAAGATCATAAGAACATGTCATCAAGCATGCCGAACATCGATGTTTAACAAACAACATCGATTTTTTGTATGTCTGCTCACATACAAAATTCTTCTGCCCATTCTGGAATTTAGAGCATTCTGCCCAATTTTGTATGTTTGCTGACCTACAAAATTTTCCTAACCATTCGGGTTTTTAGTTGTTTCTGCCGAATTTTGTATATCAGCTCACCTACAAAATTTTGCTGACCATTCGAATTTTAGTTGTTTCTACCGAATTTTGTATATCAGCTCACCTACAAAATATTGCTGACCATTCGGATTTTTAGTTGTTTCTGCCGAAAGTACACTTTGATTGATATCATATATCAATCAAGTACTTGCTCTCAAACACCTTTGAACCGACTTCAACATATCACATATTTGAGAATCATAATGATCTAGATCAAACATAAAATCAACAGAAACATAACAAACTATGATCAAGTTCTGACACTTATACAATCATGATCAAGCCACATCACATATAGCATACCATACATATAAACGACTAATGCAGTTTAGTGTTTCACAAGAGGCTCCGCTACCATTGTAAGTATCCGAGTATACAAACTAGGAGATAAAACATGCAGCGGAAAAATCCGGAACTAATGGAGGATCCATGTGTAACGGGGTAAACCGAATAACAAGAATATAGTACCTGGGATTTGTTGAATCCTTTCACTCTAGAGTAGAGCCGAACCAGCAAGAACCGGACCAAAATCCGATTCCTCTACGGTATCCACACGAACCGTTGATGACTACTAGCAACCGTCATACGATTACTAACCCGAACACTCCCGAACTGCAGTGCTAGCTGCAGAATTCCGAGAGCTAGAAAGCCTAGAGTGTTTGATGTGTTTCTTGTCTAACTAATGTGTATGAGCTTGGTCTGAAAAATCTGATCAACCTCTCACTTATGTCAAATACACATTAGGCATAGTTTAATTAGACAATGGCCAACATCATCATGCATTATCTTTCATGATTATGTCTCCATTATGATAAAGTCTCCACTATGGCTTTAAACATATATATCATCATATATAGGATTACACATCATATGGCATTAATTTTGGTTCAACAATTCTGGTAATTAGTGAGCCGAATCAACCCAAATAACCCGGTCGAACCATGGTCCAACCATGGTCTAACCACTAGCTCAATATCCTGGTCGAACTATGGTCTCACCACTAGCTCGAGTCAACAGCTCTAAGTGTGTGACCCTGTAGGCACTAATCACGTTGGCAATAATTATAAACTCTCATTTATAATTATAAACAGTGAGCGGTGTCTAGCAACACATCACTGCTACCCAAGCGACAAGATCAGTACTAATTCAATATGTCTTACAAAAATGTCATTATCCTTTCGTCTCATAATATCAAGATTAAACACGAGACATGGAATATGTCATCCTCATTTATGTTTGTTCTAACGTTTCTTGTTCCCCGAGTTAACTGTGTGATACAGATACAAATGATATCCCCATATCACTTAATCTGAGCAAGGCCATGCATTTACAGTTCAACTCTATCAAGGGGCCCAACTGATAAGATGCCCGTTATATGGGTTGGACGAATTCCATCTTGATCATACAAAACCCACTGCACATTATATCGTGTACCCAATAGTTACTCTTAGGTTTACTCAAATACGAATGACCAAGAGTAATTTCAAAGTATATGACTCCTGTGTTGGGAACCTTGATGATCCCAGGTCTAAGGATAGTATATATAAGAATCACTAATGACAACATGAGTCCATGCAGTGTTCTTATGTCGGGTCAGTCCAGTCCACAAGTTCTCTAACTTGTACCCGTATGTAGAATTCATTTCTCATATAATTCTCAACATACTCTAGTCTTAATTTATTATTACGACCTATCCATAATAATAATCGACTAGGGACATTTCAAGAATATAAAATATTCTTAGGCTATAAATATGTTCAAGCAAGAATAACATATTTATTAGAATAAAACCTTAATCAAAATACATGACTTAAAATATAATATAATCATCCAATGATTGCTTTTGGGCATTACACTAACATAAAGTAATCAATATGATTGGGTTGAAATAAATGAGAAAGCCCAAATAAAAAAAAAACATCTTTTAATAAAATAGAACTTGGTATATATTTTTGTCTTAAGAATAAATCATCTCATTAATCTAAAGATTTAAACACATAAAGGTTCAAAATACAAAAATATGTAAATTTTACTTTAGCCAAAAACCAAAGTCATCTCTTAAATTTCATGGTTTAAGCATACTTAAAATCTAATTTAGAAAAATATCCGTGGGTCAAATTTGGGCGGTCACAGGTGCCCCTCGTTGATGAATCCTTAGAAACTAAGGACGAAACAACGGAAGAAATGAGCAACCAAATTTGAGTGATTCATGTGGTTAGTGTGTGCCAAAGGTTGGAGCATTCCATGCTCCTCTTTGGGAATCATGTCATCCCGAAGATTTGTGTGGAAATGGCCCTCAGGGGCCAGGAATCATCTGCAAGGACTGGGTCCTCGGCTTTTGGGAGTCATCTCATCCCAGGGTTTGCGAGAATTGGGTCCTCGGCTTACGGTTTGTGAGGACTGACTCATCGGCTTGTGGGAATCTTCTCTTCCAAGGGTTTGCAAGGACTGGGTCCTCGGCCTAGGATTTGCGAGGACTGGGTCCTCGGCTTAGGAGAATCATCTCATCCCGGGGTTTGCGAGGACTGAGTCCTCGACTTGCGGAAATAATCTCAACTTAAGGTTTGCGAGGACTGGGTCCTCGGCTTATGGGGTTGGCGAGGATTGGGTCCTCGGCTTTTGGATTTGCGAGGACTGGGTCCTCAGCTTTGGATTTGCGAGGACTGGATCCTCGGCTTTGGGTTTGCGAGGACTGGATCCTCGGCTTTGGGTTTGCGAGGACTGGGTCCTCGGCTTATGGCTTACGAGGATTGGTTCTTTTTTCTATACTCTTTCTTATATATTTTGTTTGGTTTTATTTTGGTTTATTCAAATAGAAACACTCTATTTACACGTACTCAAATCCACAACAATAATCACACAAAATGCACGTACCACTTATTAATTCATTATGCATGAGATGCTTAGGGTATGCAGCTGGTTGGGGGCCAAAAAACTATCGCTAAGGAATAGTTTGACCCACTCACATGTGATAATGGATATCGCGTGAGGTCCAAGGCTCATTAATCCCTATCATTGCTGAGTAGTGAGAAACGGGTTCACTCAAGCCACTATTGCTTGTGGAAAGCATTGTAGTGGACTCGGATTCCCTCGTCCTCTCACGATAGAGGCTTCACTTCAATCAGCATGAATGCTAGGCACTTATGATGACATATAAAAAGGCATACAAAGTTCAACGAATACAATTTCTATTCTCGAGATTTCGAATTCGATTAAAGATGTCGTTTTCATAGTCTGCGGCAATGACATTTCGAAAGGTATTTTTTTATTCTAAGCTTTATGATGACTCTAAGGCAGGAATTGTTGCCCCTGATTCTCTGCATGAATTGCCACTTTCATTCGATTCTGACGAAACACTTAAAATTAAACAAGAGGAGGTTCCTCACCTGTTCTTTTACACCTTCTTACCAACCAACAATCCAATAATCAAAGGAGTCACCACCTTGATTTTATTTGCAAAAATAAAGGAAAAGCCATTAGGCATCGACCTCTTTCGGAGGCCATATCTTAAGGGACTGATCATTGTGAACCTGAGATTGTGGGATTTGGGGGTTCGTCAAGGGTGGGAAGGTGTTAGGCACCCATCCATGTTGAGGCAAAATTTTGTGCAATTGAAGAATAATTGTATGCCTTGTGAGTGTGTGTACATTGTGTGGAAGCAAATTACATAACAAAATAATAAATAAAACTAAAATAAAAGGAAATTAAAACATATTTGGGCTTGAGTTTCCCCCACTAGAAACCACCTACATACCCTAGCGACCAGGTTCAAAGCTCATGTAGTTCTCAACAGGGCATAACCACAATACTTGCATCATCAACAATAGCATCATTATCATCAAATTTCCAGCAAACAATAGATGAAAAGGGATCTAGGATTACCTCTTGTAGCCCTTCTCAAGCTCCTTTATTTAGGTTGTATTCTCCACCCACTTTGTTTTCACTTCTTAGCTCATTCTTTGATCTCTTCTTGATCTAACCTTACTGCCCTCTTCTTGATGCTTCCCACGAAATCTCTCCAGAGTTTCTGCCTATATATATATTTCTAGGCTTGAAGAGGTAGAGTTTCTCCAATCACTAAAGCTTATGGGGGTATGTGTAAAGAGAATTGTGTCCCCCATGGTTGTGAATGGGAGGTCCTATTTATAGAGTTGTGGATAGTGCAGGGGTCGTGCACCTCTTAATGATCAAGACTATGGCCAGAAATTTGGGCCAAAACAGTGTAGAATCAAATTAGGAACGAAAATCGAGGGAAATTACATTTCTGGGGACGTATGACCGTCGTGGCGGGCGGTTATCTCTTGGATGGCAGCCAATCCCGACGTTCATCCATGCATGGCCGCTCAGACATGACGGTCCACCGAGATGACCCCCCGGCCCTCCGGGTTCCATGCGTTCTTTCCTTTTTTAGCTCCAATCTCCCGTAATTCTGCCCTAACTTGATTTAACCCTTCAATTAACCTCTAATCAGCCCAGAATATCCCGTTTTCTTGATTATTACTCCTACTAGACCTTCCAAGTATGATTGATACACATCAAACCCTTTATTTTATACAATTTCAAACAAAAAACACATTTACCTGTGAATACCCGACCCAAAATCACTCGGGCCGATTCACCTATTCCTTTCACCTTCTTCTCTGGGTCAATCCCATGTCATTGGAGTTGCCACCCAAATTTTATTAAGGACAAAACTTGAGAAAAATCTTCAAATGACTCCTTTAGGCAACTGGCCATGAAGACACGGGATCGGGAGTTCGTCATAGAAGGGAAGGTGTTAGGCACCCATCCATGTTGGGTCGAACCCTTGTGCAATTGGAGAATACAAGTATGCCTTATGCAAGTGTGCAAGTGTGGAAGCAAATCACATAAAAACAACAAAATTGAATTGGAGGGGAAGGAGAAGAAGATTTGGAACAGAAAAGAAAAAAAAAATATTTGGGCTTGAGTCTCCACCACTAGAGACCACCTACGTACCCCGACAACCGGGTTCAAAGCCCATGTAGTTCTTGATATGGCATCAAAACAATCACATAATCCACAAAAGCATCCTCACATGACCAGCAATTAGCAATCAATAAGGTGCACAATTAAAAAGGTTAGAACACTTAGCTCGGTTGTTGGACAGAATCTATGGTCGTCTTCTACTGGACTTTTGACAATGCAAATGTCCTATTCAGCTTCTAGTTCCAACAGAAAAGTTGTACCTCTCTCTCTTAGCTTTCTAAAGAGTCCAAAATCGCAGCAATCTGACTTCTAAAACCCGAGATATGAATTGTTTTCTGAGACTGCTTGCATCAGGTCCTTCTACTCGGATTGCCCACCTTCTTGGCTCCTAGATTTATTTTGATCGCTTCCTCCTCTTGATCTTCTCTTGGCTTCCTCTTGTTGGCTTCTTCCTTGATGCTTTCACACAAAATTTCTCCAGAGTTTCAGCCTATAGGAATGTTTCTAGGCTTGGAGAAGTAGAGTTTCTCCAAGCAAACAAAGCTTATGGGGGTGTGTGTGTAATGAGAGAATGATCCCCCTGAAATGTGTGTAAGGGGTCTTATTTATAGTGTTTTGGGAAGTCTAGGGGCGTGGACCTGCTTAATGGTGAAGATTATGCCTGAAAATCTGGTCCAAAACTGCGTAGGATCAAATTAGAAACAAATTCAGAAAAATCGGGGATTATGGGCACCCTTGACCGCCAGAAAGAAATGCGTTAATGGACTGGATAAACTCTGGAGAATTCTTTAAATCATCTCATTAATCCTAAGGCTCACACACATACAATAAGGTCCAAAATATAAAATATGCACTTTCTATAACCATGTATGAAAATGAGGTATGGACCTTGGTTGATCCACCTGAAGGGGTAAAACCCATAGGGTGCAAATGGGTCTTTAAGAAAAAGACCGACGTGGATGGTAATGTGATTACCTTTAAAGGGAAACTGGTTGCGAAAGCTTTCAAGCAAGTTCATGGTATTGACTATGATGAAACTTTCTCGCCAGTTGCCATGGTTAATTCTATCCGGATTCTATTAGCTATAGCAGCATACCATGATTATGAGATATGGCAAATGGATGTCAAAACCGCTTTCCTTAATGGAAATCTTTTAAGGATGTGTACATGACACAACCTGAAGGTTTTGTCGATCCAGAGAATGCTAATATGGTATGCAAGTTGCAAAGATCCATTTATGGATTGAAGCAAGCTTCTAGGAGTTAGAATCTTCGTTTTAATAAAGTGATCAAAGAGTTTGGTTTCATTAAAAATGAAGATGAACCATGTGTTTACAAGAAGGTTAGTGGGAGCATTATCGTTTTCTTGTTCTTGTATGTTGACGACATTCTGATCATTGGGAATGATATTCCAACACTACAGTCTGTAAAGACTTGGTTAGGAAAGAATTTCTCAATGAAGGACTTAGGAGAAGCTGCCTGCGTGCTAGGTATAAAGATCTATAGAGATAGATCCAAATGGCTTCTTGGGCTAAGTCAAAGTACATATATTGACAAAGTGCCAAAGAGGTTTAGCAATCAAGATTCAAACAAAGGTTCCTTGCCCATGTCACATGGCATATCTCTCTCAAAGAATCAATGTCCTAGTACATCTAAGGAGAGAGAGCGGATGAGAAAGATCCCCTATGCATCTGCAATAGGATATATCTGTTAGAACAAATGCCCATCGCTAGAGGGGGGTGAATAGCGATAATCGAATTAAAACGAAATAGGCAGGAATCAAATGCGGAATTGAAAGATTGAAGGACACAACCAATTTATCCTGGTTCACACACACTCTACTAGTGTGGCTAATCCAGCCCTTCAAGTCTCACTTGAAGATTTCACTATCTAGTGTTAAGCTTACGGGTGCTTAACAAACCGTTACAAC
>JAKUCV010005185.1:4841-74630 GCA_028386065.3 Turnera subulata
AATCATCTTTTGAACTTCAGGTTCACACTAATTTGTTTGAGGATCAACAACTATATATTGATAATATATTTCAATAATATCTTGATCCAGCTGCTTACTTTCTCCCCCTGATGTTGGGTAAACTCTATCGTCAAATTAACAAATCTCCAATCGTTAGTCAATGGTTTCAATTACTTTGTAATTGATGGAGATTTTTATACTGAACATCTATTCCCAACCTTCTTTAAGGACCATCTTTACTATACTGTGGTGGAGCATTATATACTGTATAACCAACGGTCCGAAGATAGGAGTTACTAGGTTCGTGACCATGAACCAATTAAATGGGGAGACCTTATGATAATTTGTTGGTTTGATGCACACAAGCGTTGCTGCATATAAAATACCATTTTCTCAAACAGTAATTTTTCATTAACAATGGTCCTGTAATCAATTATCAATATTCCCCCAGATCTATTTGGGTTTATTTCCAATGATATACATTATCCATTGAAGAAATATACCAGCATTATCAAGACATATAGTCTAATAACATAAGTAGGGATATGTACCCGCAAGTGGCTTAATCATCAAAATAAGTGCGCAGAATGCCAACTTGCGTCACACAATAGACCATCTAGTCGATGCATCGTAAAAATTACCTAGATGGTCAACACGACAGATTTATTAGTCCGTGTACATGTCCCTGAATTATTTCCAAACTTGCTGGTGATTCTAGGCCAATCTCATCTTAAGAAGGCCGTATAATTAATTTCGCAGCAAACAAACACGTGAAAATTCATTGATTGTAAAACTTCTAGTTTTTCAATGAATGACCAAATAAATTTCGTGCATCATTATTGACCTGGGATGGCCCATCCGGTCATGCCAAACAATAAGTCCATGTACCAACTTCAAGTTGGTGCCAGCTTCAGGCTGCTATTTATGTGCCAGCTTCAGGCTGGATATAATAACTTAGGAAAATTATTTACCAACTTCTGGCTGGTGCATAGAAGCTATAAATCACATATCTATCTGCCAACTTCTAGTTGGTCTCAGCTGTGGGCTGTGCAAACTGTGTATTTAAATACTTAAAATTGCTAGCTTCAGGCTAGTGCATTCCAGCTTCTCGCTGGATATGGTAAGTTTCAATTACTCAATTGCTAGCTTCAGGCTGCAATACATGTGTCAATATTAGGCTTATTTCTGCCACTCATGTCGGAAAAGATCAGAATTATTGAGCAATAATTAAAGTAGTGGCAAACTTTTCCAAAAACAAAACCTCGAAGATTGAAAAGCTTTGTAGTTTACTGACAAATAATGCAAAGTTTTTAATAACCAAAAAATCTTCTGGATCTTTTCGGAGACAGAAAAAAAAAGTCCACATTTGAAAAACTAACACATAGCTGTCTAATCTCAGACTATAAGAAGGGGAGGCGGTTGAGACAGGAAGATGCAGAAAACTCAGAAAACTCAACAAGACAAGAAAAATGCCTTCCCCAGCTACTGTTTTCTTTGTTGAGGGTGCCTCTCTAGGAAGAAGGAATAGGTTAGCTTATAGCATGGTGAATGAGCAGCAAGAGGAATTACCGAATGATCTGGCGAGAATTCCTCGTTTTGTGTTTGTTGATGAACTTTATTCATCCAGGTTCTTTGTAACTCTTATGGAAGAAACATTCTTCCTAGAGGACCAAAGCAATCTAAGGGCTTCCTTTTTTGGCTCGGCTAACTCTATTATGTTTTTCATATCTAATAGACTGCAGGAATTTCAGCTAGAGCCTTCATGTCAAATTTTAAATCAAAGCAGTTATTATCAGGTTTCCATGATGGCTCGGAATGTCCCAAGGGTGACTGGGTTACCACCTACATGGCCTAAGGTACGACTTCTACTATGGAATTGCAGGGGTGTAGCAAGAAGGTCCCAAGATTTTATGCGTACCTTAAGGGATCTGAAGAATCAGTACAAGCCCAACATGGTACTGATTACTGAGACTTTGTGGCAAGCAGGAGAAAATCATGGTGTAATCCCACTCTATTTTCCTGCAACGAATCGGTTTGAGATACCTGGAGAAAACAACATGGGTGGTATGTGGTTCTCCTGGAACGACAGTGTTAGGGTCAACATCAACAACGAGGCTCAGAGTTTTAGAGTCAATGTTGTACCCAACAAATAAATATCTGTATAAACTTATGTATGAGGACAATTCCTCTTTGATTGTTCTCCAGTTATGGATCCATTATGCAATAATAATATGCATATTTTCCCTTTGCCATTAAAACCTCATCCAGGGCCATAAGCACAATTAATTATACTGTCTTATTCGCTTCAGGGAATAGAGTAGAGTCAATTCAACGGGATCCATAATAATCTCTTTTATTACTGTACATGGGGGTTTCTGTACTCTTCAAGAGTATTAGCTCTTCCAGAGCGTAAATATATGATCTTCTAGATCATAGTAAAGCATGCGTTCTTCAGGAACATATTCAAACTTATGCTCTTCTGGAGCGTATTAATTTTTTTTTTATTTCGAGATTGTACTACCACATGTTATGTGAAATAGTTGACATCCACACATATAATTCTCCCCCTTGGATGTCAACTTGCATTGTCTTCAGGATAAATGCCTGAGCCATTATTCTAGAAACGATGATAAAATGCTGTAAAGTAAATAAAATAAAATAAAACAGCACATAATAATAAAACTGAAACATAAATTAAAATTATTCAATATATACTGGCTTGCACCTTCAGGGTAAGCAAGATAATAACAGTATCCATCATCGGATGGTCATACAATATCCACCTTCTGGTGGTCATAAAATATCCACCTTCTGGTGATCATACAATATCTTTCTTCAATTTTCCTCAAAGATCTGCGAGATTTTTGGCAATAAGACATCCAGTCTTTGCTGTATATTCGCTTTTTATTGCGTCTGCCAGACAATTTGCATTTAAAATGCATTCAATGCCCATAACAAATTTCTTCCGGAAATTTTAAGGGCCTTCAATTTGTTAGAACTCATGCTTCATTGTCTCATTTCAAGGTTTTGATAATGACAAACCAACCATAGCTCAATTGATGACAACCTTTGAAGCAAAAAGAAACCAATCAAAGAAGCAATAGTCTAAAGTGAAAGGAGTACAAGAATTTAAGCAACAAGGATGAAGAAGTATAGGAATTATCTATAGGAACTTCTTGTAAATGGTAACTCAAATCTTCCAAGTTATTAGCTCAAACCAAAATTCGTTTTTCCTTCATGCATTCATTAATCATATATGTCATAAAATTATTCCTTGAGCCCTAAACATCGATGTTCTATGTTCAACATCGATGTTATTGCATTTGAATACATCATAACTTTTGTCGTGGCTCAAGAACAACGATGTTGTGTTCAAAACATTGATGTTCTATCAAGCAACATCGATGTTGTGTCCAAAACATCGATGTTCTATGTTTTCAAGTCTTCTCAAAATTTGACAGAAGTGCCAAAACATCGATGTTAGCTTTTAAACATCGATGTTGTGTTTTTTTTTCAAGTATTTTCAAGAATTGGCAGAAGTGCGAAAACATCGATGTTGGCTTCTCAACATCGATGTTGTGACAATTGTTTTCAAACATAATTTTTGCGAAGCGCCAAAACATCAATGTTGGATCAGCAAACATCGATGGTGGGACTTAAAACATCGATGTTGAGAAAACAAACATCGATGTTGTACTAGTCGTTGGCTCAATTATTCAAATCCAACGGCTAAACATCGATGTTGTGATAACCAACATCGATGTTGTGCCGTTAGAATCAAACATCTTTTTCAGCAAACATGTTATCTTTGTATAAAGGTGTTCAGATTTGTCCCCAACGATTATATGCACTTTTGAGGCTATAAATAGAGCTTTAAACCTCTCTTGAGATTGAGCAACTCTCTACAATTTCAAGCATTCATTGTTATACATACGTATCATTTTTTATGGGCCAATATCTTTGAGAATTGAGAGTTGCCTTATAGAGCTTATTTTGTACTCATACCTACTCTTAAAGAGAGTCTTGTTTTGAGTGACATTTGTATTAACATACACCTTAAGGGAGGATTGTTCTCTTGTAGTAAATTCATAGGAAGAGGGTCTTCTTTCTGTGGGAAAAGTCTTGAAGTGTGGAATCTTCAAGCAGGAGTTGTAAGTTAAGCACCCGGAAGCTTAACGGTGATAGTGGAATCTTCGAGAGAGTCCCTCGAAGGACTGGATTAGCCACACGGGTTGTGTGTGTGTGAACCAGTATAAATCGGTTTGCCTTTCTCACTCTTTTTAATTCCGCAATTATTATTGTTTTAAGTTTTTAATTAGTTCTTAATAGCTAATTCACCCCCCCTCTTAGCTTGTTTGGGCTTACAATTGGTAGCGGAGTGAGGTCTCTTTGTTTAGGATTAATCTCCTTGAGTAAAGATCATGGCTTTTGAGGGGTATAATATCCACAAAGCTCCTTTCTTTGATGGTATAAACTTTGACTATTGGAAAGTTAGAATGAAAATGTTTCTAGAAGGTCAAGGTTTAGAAATTTGGGAGATTGTTGAGAGTGGTTGGAGTAGGCCACCTAAGCCTTTGAGTGATTGGAATGAAAATGAGAAGAAGAAAGGCACTCTAGATGCCACAGCTAGAAACTCTTTGCTATGTGCCTTAAGTAAAGAAGAATTTGAGAGAATTAGAATTTGCAAGAGTGCTCATGAAATTTGGACACTCTTATGCACAACTCATAAGGGAACAAACCAAGTAAAAGAATCCAAGACCAATAGGCTTATGAGAGAATATGAGCTTTTTACAATGAAGCCGAATGAGTCCATCTACGATATGAGTACTAGGTTTTCAACTCTATGCAATAACCTTGTGAGCCTTGGTAAGACCATAAGTGATAAAGAGAAAGTTACTAAAGTATTAAGATCATTGAGTAAGGAGTGGGAATCCAAAGTCACGGCTATTGAAGAGGCAAAAGATCTTAATTTCCTATCCTACAATGAGCTAATAGGTTCTTTAATAGCTAATGGAATGAAGTTTGAAGGCAAAGTAAAACAGAAGAAAAACCTTGCCTTGAAGATTCAGGATTCCGAAGAAGATGCAAGTGACAGAGATGATGATATGGCTCTAGTCACAAGGAAGTTCATGAAGTTCCTCAAGAAGAAGAGATTGCAAAAAGGGAGGAATATGAAGAGCACCTCTAAATATGAAGATACAAAGAAAAATCTGATTGTTTGCTATAGATGCAACAAACCCGGTCATATCAAATCGAAGTGCCCGTACAAAAAAAATCCAGACTTGATTCTTCAAAGAGAACAGGCAAGAAAATCATGGTGGCATGGGATGAAGATGACACATCATCAAGTGACTCGGATAGTGATGAAGATGCACATATATGTTTCATGGCTCTTGAAGATGATGAGGTAAATGATTCTTCCAATGACTTTACATTTGAATAATTACATGAGGCGTTCATTAATTTGCATGAAGAACTTGAGAAGTCCCTGAAAATGAATCAAACTTATAAAAAGCAACTCATGACTCTTGAATAAGAAAAGCATGCTCATAATGTGTCTTATAATGAACTTAATGAGAAAATATCTTCTAATGTATATGCTTGTGTTGTATTGGGAAAAGAAAATGAGTCTCTTAAGTCTCAAGTTGATGATTTAGAGAAAACCTTAGAGAAATTTACAAAGGGTAGAGATAGTCTTAATCTTCTTTTAGGACAACAGAGAAATCCAACACAAAAAGAAGGATTAGGCGCATCCAATGTGTCATATGAGGTCAAACCTATTATGCAAAATGCTAAGACACATGAACACGGTGCCTCATCTTCAACTCATCATGCTAGATCACATGTTCATAATACAAAATCATCTATTCATCATAGAAGGTCAAATGCTCAAAAAGCAAGACCATATGTAAGTAGTAGTAGATCCCATTATGCTAGATTATATGCCAATAATAGAAAACCACATTCCTACAATATTAGATCAAATGCTAATAGTGCAAGATCAGATGTATACAATGCTAGAAATGGAGGATCTTATTATACTAAACCAAGTACACATGGTAGAAGATCATATGCTTAAAATGCTAGAACACAAACCAATGATGTTACACTACATGCTAGATCATTTGCGTACAATGCAAAATCTCATGATTACAATTCAAGAGCACAAGCATATAGAGCTAGATCATTTCATAACCATGCTAAGTTATATACCCATGGTGGAAGACAACAATTATACCATGATAGTGTTCATGATCATTCTTATATTCCTTCTATCACATGCTATCATTGTGGTAAATATGGTCATGGAATTCATACTTGCATATTCAGGAGTAAGAATTCACATGTAAAATATGTTTGGGTACCTAAAGGTACTAGAGTTAACATTCAAGGACCCTAGATTGAGTGGGTACCTAATTCTTGTTTATTTTTGTAGGACGACAAAGATGAGTGGGTACTTGATAGTGGATGTTCACGTCATATGACGGGTGATCAATCAATGTTCTCATCTTTGAAAGGTAAAGGTAAAGGTAAAGTAACCTTTGGTGATAGCTCTAAAGGTAAAATACTTGGTATTGGTGATATTGGTTCTAATCCTACTATTGAGCATGTGCTCCTTGTCGATAACTTAAAGTTCAATCTCTTAAGTATAAGTCAACTATGTGATAAGGGATATAGAGTCACCTTTGAATCTACTAAGTGCATGGTTACTAGATGTTTTGATGATCATTTACTTTTTGTTGGTAAAAGGATCGGAAATCTTTACTCAATCAACCTGAAAGAAGTTGCTAACAATGATGTTAAGTGTTTTAGTGCAAAGATGGAAACACCTATTTTATGGCATAGAAGGCTTGGACACGTCAATTTGGAATTAATTTCAAAACTATCCAAGAAGGACCTTGTTAAGGGTCTACCCAAGCTCAAATTTGAAAAAGATGGAGTATGTAGAGCTTGTCAACTTGGAAAGCAAGTTAAAAGCTCCTTCAAAGCCAAAAATATGGTAACAACTTCTAGACCTCTTGAACTCTTGCATCTTGATCTTTTTGGTCCTATGAGGACAACTAGTCTTGGTGGTATGAATTATGCTTTTGTTATTGTTGATGATTACACTAGATTTTCTTGGGTTATATTTCTTGCTAGTAAAGATCATGCTTTGTATGAGTTTGGATGCCTTGTTAGACGTTTGCAAAATGAAAAAGGTTATAAGATTTCTAAAATTAGAAGTGATCATGGTGGTGAGTTTGATAATCTTTTGTTTGATCATTATTGTGAACAATGTGGCATTGAACACACTTTTTCTACTCCTAGAACACCTCAACAAAATGGGGTTGTTGAGAGAAGAAATCGGACATTGCAAGAAATGGCACGCACTATGTTAAATGAAAATGGTATACCTTCATACTTTTGGGCCGAAGCGGTTAATACCGCATGTTATGTGCTAAATAGAGTCTCCTTAAGGCCTATCTTCAAGAAAACTCCTTATGAACTGTGGTATGGTAGAAAACCAAATATTGATTACTTTAAGGTGTTTGGATCCAAATGCTATATTCTTAATACCAAGGACAATCTCGGTAAGTTTGATGCTAAATCGGATGAAGGTATATTTCTTGGTTACTCTATTACTAGTAAGGCCTATCGTGTGTATAACAAAAGGACTCTTCTTGTTGAAGAATCCATACATGTTGTATTTGATGAAGTTGATTTGAATGGTGATAGAGATGATGATATAATAGATTTCACACATAGACCTTCACCAAGCACGAATGTTGACGCTTCAACTAGCCAAACTTCATTGGATCATGGTTCTTCACCAACAAGTACAAGTGAACCCAAAAATTATGATACTTCTTCTCCTCAATCTACTGATGCACAAGAGAAGGATAAGGGAACAATTGAAGTCAAGCCACCAAGGGGACATTCTCCTAGTGCAATTCTTGGGGATCCTACAAAAGGGGTAGTTACTAGATCATCTTTACATAATTTGAATGGTCATATTGCATTCTTGTCACAAGTCGAGCCTAAAAATGTTAAAGATGCTATTAATGATGAAAGTTGGGTTATTGCTATGCAAGAGGAGTTAAATCAATTTGAGAGAAGTCAAGTTTGGAATCTTGTTCCTAGACCTCATGATCATCCCGTTATTGGCACTAAGTGGGTCTTTAGGAATAAGTTAGATGAAAATGGTATTGTTGTGAGAAACAAAGCTAGACTTGTTGCTCAAGGTTATAATCAAGAAGAAGGCATTGATTTTGATGAAACATTTGCTCCTGTTGCTAGATTAGAATCTATTCGCATGCTTCTTGCATATGCATCTTATAAAGCATTTAAATTGTTTCAAATGGATGTCAAGAGTGCATTCTTAAATGGCTACATCATGGAGGAAGTGTATGTTGAGCAACCCCCCGGTTTTGAAAATCATGAGTTTCCTCATCATGTGTTTAAACTCAAAAAGGCACTCTATGGTTTGAAACAAGCTCCAAGAGCTTGGTATGAAAGGCTAAGTAACTTCCTTGTTTCTAGTGGTTTTACAAGAGGAAAGGTTGATACTACTTTGTTTGTAAAATCTCATGTACATGAATTACTCATTGTTCAAATATATGTGGATGATATTCTTTTTTGTGCTGCTAATGAGTTTTTGTGTAAGGAATTTGAAAAATCCATGCAAAGTGAATTTGAGATGAGCTCCATGGGGGAGTTAACTTATTTCCTTGGATTTCAAGTAAAACAACTTGAAGGGGGCATATTTATTAACCAAGCCAAGTATACAAAGGAGTTACTCAAGAGATTTGGGATGGATGGTCCTAAGATTAGCCCAACACCCATGAGCACTACCACTAAGCTTGATAAGGATGAAGAAGGTAAAGATGTGGATATCAAGCTATATAGAGGTATGATCGGAAGTTTGCTTTATCTAACAGCTACTAGACCGGACATCATGTTTGGTGTATGTCTATGTGCACGATTTCAAGCCTGTCCAAAAGAGTCTCATTTACATGCTATTAAACGCATTTTTAAGTATCTTAAAGGGACTCCTAACCTTGGTCTTTGGTATCCCAAAGTGAGTTCATTTACTCTCACTAGTTATTCCGATGCGGATTTTGCCGGGAGTACCTTAGATAGAAAGAGCACTAGTGGTACATGTCAATTTCTTGGTCAAGCATTAGTCTCATGGTCTAGTAAGAAGCAAAATTCCGTAGCTACTTCCACCACGGAAGCTGAATATATAGCTGCTGGTTCTTGTTGTGCTCAAGTTTTGTGGATGAAACATACACTTGAAGACTATGGTTTGAAATTTGAGTCAATTCCTATTTATTGTGATAGTACTAGTGCCATTAATCTCACCAAGAATCCTATCCAGCATTCACAAACAAAGCATATAGAGATTAGACATCATTTTATTCGCGATCATGTGCAAAAGAAAGATATAACACTTGTTTTTGTCAAGACCAATGGGCAACTTGCAGATATCTTCACCAAGCCTTTAAAAGAAGATCAATTCACAAAAATAAGGCTGGATTTGGGCATGTGCAATCCTCCTTGAAGATCTCATATTATAACGGCCAATTAGGCAAAATGATAGGGGGAACAAAGTAGAACTGAAGGCGAATCCAGAATTTTGGCAACATGATCACAACATCGATGTTGAGTATCACAATATCGATGTTCAGGTAAGTTCTCTAAACCAATTAAAATTTACATTGGTACATGCTAAATTAACACAAACACACAGGATTTTATTGATTTCATATTTTACAATCGCGCTTACAAACACACATACACGCTTACATTATTTATATTACAATACAATCACACATATTTTTTTAAAACAAACATACATACCCATCATAATCTAGCTCTTAACAATTTGGCACAGCAGTTACAGAGAAGCTATTAGGGTCATTAACAATATTAACCCTAACATTATCATTCCATGCAAACCACATTCCACCCGAGTTATTCTGGCCAGGGATTTCAAACCGGTTCACTGATGGAAAACGGAGAGGGATGAACCGTGGTTTTCGCCAGGTTGCCATAATGTCTTGGTGAGTAGAACCATGTTCGGTTTGTACTGGTTCTTCAGGTCTCTCAACATTCTTGTAAAATCTTGAGAGCGCCTCGTGATTCCCCTGCAATTCCACACGAGCAGGCGAACCTTTGGCCAAGTTGGCGGTAAGCCAGGGACCCGTGAAGCACTCTGAGCAGTCATTGAATGACGGTAATAGCTTCCTGTTCTAAGGTTTGATGGGTAGAATCCATTTGAAAACTCTCAAGCCTTTCAGATATGAAGAACATTGTGGCATTGGCGGTACAATAGAAGGATGTTCTAAGTGGGCTTTCACTCTCAAGAAAAATAGTCTCTTCCATGGGTGTGACAAAAAACCTAGAAGAGTAGAGCTCATCAACAAATACTAAGCGAGGAATTCTACCTAGTTCATTAGGCAGATCCTCAGACGGCTCACTTACAATACTATAGGCTAATCGGTTTCTCCTGCCTATGGCTGCACCCTCAACAAAAAAGACAGTGGAAGGGGAAGGCATTCTTGGTTTTGATTTTTTTTTTTGCTAAACTCTCTTGCTGAAATTGGCTTATAATTTTCTGTGTCTAATGAGTTCTATCGTATGCCTATTTATAGAAACACAACTGAGTTGCTTCTTCTCTCAGAAGGTGACCCCTACCAATTTCTGAAGTATCCAGAGATTGTTTAGGAGATGACCCCTACCTATCTTTGAAGTATCGTAAATAATGTTCAGGAGAAGACCCTTCCAAACTGCTTCGATTTTCAAGAATCTTCTTTTTGAAAAACTTGCCAATTAGTTAAATTATTGCTCAATCAATGTCTGCAACCTTACAAATTTTTCCGATTATCAAAGATTTCCTTTTTGACAATCGTGGTTTTGATTGCATTATTGATTCATCACGGGATTTACTGTCTGATTAGCTGGGCATCAGAGGCAACCAAAGTCCAACTGACAAGACATTTTCTCGAGCCCGGTGTACTTACGACAAGGAGACACCTCCTCATCCNATTTTCAAGAATCTTCTTTTTGAAAAACTTGCCAATTAGTTAAATTATTGCTCAATCAATGTCTGCAACCTTACAAATTTTTCCGATTATCAAAGATTTCCTTTTTGACAATCGTGGTTTTGATTGCATTATTGATTCATCACGGGATTTACTGTCTGATTAGCTGGGCATCAGAGGCAACCAAAGTCCAACTGACAAGACATTTTCTCGAGCCCGGTGTACTTACGACAAGGAGACACCTCCTCATCCTGGCAGGATAGAAATCCAAGAAAATATTTCTTGGGGGCAGAGGCTTTCTTATTACCCTTAAAATTGTCACACATGTTTTTATCTTACTAAAGCTCGTGTATTATCTTTGCTAACTCGACCACCCGAGGCTCTACTAACTCTGTTTTGCAGGTACACCTCATTTCGGATCACAAACAAGGTTGAACAAAAAGAACTTTACTAAGCAAACAGAGCATCATCGATGTTGTTCTTACCAACATCGATGTTGGATGCAATTCACAATTGGCAGAATGTTTAAAACATCGATGTTGCGTGTCACAACATCGATGTTCAGGTAAGTCTTCAAAATACTCAGTACAACATCGATGTGTAGATCACCAACATCGATGTTTGATCTCTTGCACCTAATTTCTTTATATTTTCGATTCCACAAAACATCGATGTTTTAAGGAACCACATCGATGTTTGACCATTTTGATAAAACCATCAAAATGGCCGAATGTAAAAAACATCGATGTTGAGGTATGAAACATCGATGTTTAACCATGAGCTTTTGTTTTTTCTTTTCGCCGAGAACATGAAACATCGATGTTCCACTTACAACATCGATGTTGGATCATTTTTGTCACAATCATTTTTGGCCGAACGCAAACAACATCGATGTTTAGGTATATAACATCGATGTTGAACCAATGTGCATGTTTCCCTCCTTCGGCCGAGTGCATAAAATATCGATGTTCCCTTTAAAACATCGATATTGGACCGTTGCAGTTTAAAAAATATAGCCGTTGGAGCGGCTCAACATCGATGTTTCAGGGCAAAACATCGATGTTTTGCCGTTGTTTTCCAAAAAAAAAAACCGTTACTGTTCACAACGGGTTCTTTTTGGCTCCCCTCTATAAATACCCATCTCTACTCTTCTCCTCTTCACCTACCTCTGCTCATACTCATCACTTATCTTGTCTCCACACATATTCATCTCATTTCTCATCTCTACATTCTTATCTCTTATCCATATCTGCTCATACACTTATCTCCTCTCTTTTCTTCTTCATATACCTATCTTCCTCTCTTTCCACAACTATCACTCTTCATTCTTTCTCTCCTTCCACTCCATCTCATCTCATTTTTTTTTTTTAACACCCTCTTCTTTTCACCATGGTTGGAGGAAAGAAAAGCACCAAAGGGAAAGACCCTATCCAAGAGCACCCAACCAAAAGAAGAAGCTCTTCAACCTCTAGTCAACAATATCCAGTGGAGGGTTCCAACATTTGGTTCACCTCACAACCACAGCTCAACCATTACCTCACCTTCTTCGCCAAACGATCCATTGCATCACCTAGATACCTTCCCGATGAATACCCTCAAGAAAAACAATACACAAATCTTCCAAGACTTCTTCAAGAGTCTCACCTTTGGAAGTTTGTTACCCATAGGAGGCATGAGTTTAATGCCGATTTCATCCGAGCCTTCTACTCAACTCTCACCCGAGAAGGAGATGTCTTATCTGCACAAGTCAATGGGAAGACTATTCAGATCACCTTGGAGCAGTTCGGGACCGTTGCCAAATTGCCATTCCAAGGTCATGACATCTCTGGCTATGGGGGTGATCATTTTATCACTAACTATGAAATCCCTCTTCTTGCTGAGCTTGGCTTCACGGAGGTGAAGAAAAACCATTCCAGTCGACCCACAATTCACTCAATCAATCCGGAGTACAGGGTCCTTTCTATCTTGTCATTCGGGTGATCAAACCAAGAGCCGGGAGTCACACAACTCTGACCACTGAAGATGAGAAAGTTCTTCACGTGATCCTTCACGGTGCACCCATTAATTGGGCACGATTCGTCCTCATGCACATAGCGGAACATGCGACCAACGACCATCCTCTGCCCTATGCTTTCTTGGTCACCAACATTTTGATGAGTGCAGGTATCAATCCGCTGGTAGGAATTCTAACCCAAGAAGTCAAGAATTGGGCAATTTCCGATGCAACCTTCCGAGCTGGACAAGCAGCTGAGGGTGCTCACCGACCTGCCCAAAAAGCCGAACAACAGGCAGCCGCACAACAAGCAGATGAACCTCAAGCAGCGCGTCTTCTCGCACTTCCAGCTCCTGACCAAGCTCCTGTCGTCACCCTTGAAACAATTGCTGCCTCTCTCCACCATCTTCAATCATATGTCCATGGCCTGGGACGATCCATTGAGCGGATTGACACAGAAGTACAACGACAAGGACATGATCTTCGGTCATATTTTGCTCATGTCAACTACGCTCCTCCACCGTATCACACATCATTTCAAGACCTCCATTTTGATGCTGAAGATGATGATGATGAGGAGGACTACACACCTATGGAAGAGGATGATGAAGAAGAAGAAGATGATGGTGATAATGAAGCAATTGATGATGACCATGATGATGATAATAGTTATGGGACCTAGACCCCATTTTCTAACCTTTTATTTTCTTGCTATATTTATATTTATTTTTCCAATTCAATAAAATGCTACTTATTGCCAATTCTTTTTGCCAGTGACACAAGGGGGAAGATGATAAGAAGAAGTATATGCACCAAGTTAGGGGGAATTAACATATGAAATTAACATATGCACCAAGTTAGGGGGAATCAACCTCACTTATAAATTCATAAAACTTGGCATATACTTCTATGTGTTTGTCATTATCAAAAAGGGGGAAATTGTTAGAACTCATGCTTCATTGTCTCATTTCAGGGTTTTGATAATGACAAACCAACCATAGCTCAATTGATGACAACCTTTGAAGCAAAAAGAAACCAATCAAAGAAGCAATAGTCTAAAGTGAAAGGAGTACAAGGATTGAAGCAACAAGGATGAAGAAATATAGGAATTATCTATAGGAACTTCTTGTAAATGGTAACTCAAATCTTCCAAGTTATTAGCTCAAACCAAAAATCGTTTTTCCTTCATGCATTCATTAATCATATATGTCATAAAATTGTTCCTTGAGCCCTAAACATCGATGTTCTATGTTCAACATCGATGTTATTGCATTTGAATACATCATAACTTTTGCCGTGGCTCAAGAACATCGATGTTGTGTTCAAAACATCGATGTTCTATCAAGCAACATCGATGTTGTGTCCAAAACATCGATGTTCTATGTTTTCAAGTCTTCTCAAAATTTGGCAGAAGTGCCAAAACATCGATGTTGGCTTTTAAACATCGATGTTGTGTTTTTTCAAGTATTTTCAAAATTTGGCAGAAGTGCGAAAACATCGATGTTGGCTTCTCAACAACGATGTTGTGACAATTGTTTTCAAACATACTTTTTGCGAAGCGCCAAAACATCGATGTTGGATCAGCAAACATCGATGTTGGGCCTTAAAACATCGATGTTGAGAAAACAAACATCGATGTTGTACTAGTCGTTGGCTCAATTATTCAAATCCAACGGCTAAACATCGATGTTGTGATAACCAACATCGATGTTGTGCCGTTAGAATCAAACATCTTTTTCAGCAAACATGCTATCTTTGTATAAAGGTGTTCAGATTTGTCCCCAACGATTATATGCACTTTTGAGGCTATAAATAGAGGCTTTAAACCTCTCTTTCAGATTGATCAACTCTCTACAATTTCAAGCATTCATTGTTATATATACGTATCATTTTTTATGAGCCAATATCTTTGAGGATTGAGAGTTGCCTTATAGAGCTTATTTTGTACTCATACCTACTCTTAAAGAGAGTCTTGTTTTGAGTGACATTTGTATTAACATACACCTTAAGGGAGGATTGTTCCCCTGTAGTAAATTCATAGGAAGAGGGTTTTCTTTCTGTGGGAAAAGTCTTGAAGTGTGGAATCTTCAAGCAGGAGTTGTAAACAGTTTGTTAAGCACCCGAAAGCTTAACGGTGATAGTGGAATCTTCGAGAGAGTCTCTCGGAGGACTGGATTAGCCACACGGGTTGTGTGTGTGTGAACCAGTATAAATCGGTTTGCCTTTCTCACTCTTTTTAATTCCGCAATTATTATTGTTTTAAGTTTTTAATTAGTTCTTAATAGCTAATTCACCCCCCTCTTAGCTTGTTTGGGCTTACACAATTAACATAATTCCAAAATTTAAATAAATAAAAGACTTAATTAAAAAATAAATAAACATAGGACTTTTATAAATTAGCCCAGTCAAAAATAAATAACCGAAAATTAAATACGATGGGCCTTATATGAGCCCAAGAATAACGTAAATGAAATTAAAGAGAGAATTAAATGCAATGGGCCTTGTACGAGCCCAATCAAAACGTAAATAAAAACGAAAAATTAAATATAATGGGCCTTTTTGTAGCCCAATAAATAACAGAAAATTAAAGGCAATGGGCCTTTTATGAGCCCATTTGTAATTTAAATAAAAACATAAACATAAATTAAATACAAGGATAATATTAGATATAGTATACACCTACTCGATAAATCTTTCGGCAATAATAATGACATAATAATAAAAAATATATAATATATATATATGCTTACTCGATAATTCTTTCAGCAATAATAATAGCATAATAATAAAGAATATATAACATATATAGAAAGGACGAAAGTAGTAATAAGAAAAGTTTTAGAAATAAATACCTTAATAGAGTAGAGACTCGTACTGATAACGTATTATAAAATTGGGGAAGATTTTCACTATTTGATGGAATAATACAAACTTGATCAAACTTGATCAATGTAATAATACAACTTTGGTAATAATAATACACTTTTGATAATAATATATAGAAAAGAAAAATAAATTTAGATGGAGAGATATTGGAAGAGAAGTGTATGGAATGAGAAGAGAGTGAAGTTTATGGTAGGTTGTAAGTGTATGAAAGTGAAGGAATGAAGGGGTATTTATAGTTGGAAATGGGAGGATAAAAACAAATAAGTATGATTAATTTAAAAGGATAAAATCAAAGAGATGTTAGGTAAAAGAAGATGATATTAGGATTAGGACAAATGGAATTATGGAGGGTAATTAGCCAAAGAGATAATTCCAAGTAGAAGTTTGGTGTATGGGTAAAGTATTTACCGGGGATAAATTCAGGTACGGTAAAAATGAGTTTTATTAGATGGTAACAATGACATTCACCATAATTTATTTATAACAAGTTTCTTGTTTCCCAATTTTTTTCATTATCAAATTAAAAGATTTATAATCGACGATCAATTTGTCCTGAAGAGTCGTCGACATTCTACATTTGACATGTCCAAGCTACATTAAATTTCCGAAAGCGATTAATTGATTTTCGACGCAGTTGAGAATTCATTTTCTTTTGCAGATTAAAATGGAAAAATAATTACTATATAGACTAACGAGGCAGTCAAAGGATGATCTTTGATTTTTTTTTTTTTCTTCTTTTTTTGGTCGAGATGATCTTTGATTTGTACTTTAGGCAAAGTATATCTCCTCATGTAAGGAATTTTGTTTCCCTGATTCTTTTTGTGACTTTTCAGCTTTGGAACTACCCTTCTAGTACTTAACCACCTCTCTCCGTTCAAAGGATTTTTGTCACAATGGGCTCTTTCTCTTATTTTTTTTTATGAACTCTTTTGGAGTGAAATTATTGTTGGGCTCTTCCCTTGTGTAATTTTCTTTTACCATCTGGAAAAAGGGTAGGCACAGTTTCATCACTGGTTTCTGTGTCGGTGATGCAGATTCCGATGGAGTCATTTCTTCTCTCTCAAGTCTCAACCTCAGGCATGTACATAGACATGGTACGAATTTAAAATGTAATGATATTTTATTTCAGAACATAGCGAAACATGTTGAAGATAGAGTAGAACTTAATTACTCACATGCATAGTTAATTTATATATATCATTTGGTATAACATTCAGGAAAATACAGGTGCTTCTTATCTTCCATAATATATGTTATTTTCCGATTTGTTCTTTCTCGTATAATAGTTTCTTTTAGCAGAATTCTCCTTAACAGCTGGCCACAATTATCATATTACATTTTTCACAAACAAATGTGTGTAGAGGTTTTTTACCTTTTTTTTTTTTGGTTTTTTTACTGATCATGATATCAAGGATATATGGTTGAACAACCGACTAAAAATTATGCATTTTTGGTGACCGAATAAATTATTCATTTATTTAAAGAGGAAGCGCATGTAATGTACAACGGATTGACAACATTAACTCTATAAAGTATATGCACTAAGTTGCAGGGGACATCTGGATTCCTACAAAGAAAACGAGCAATGTCTATGAGCGTTAAGTTTTGATTCATCTGGCCAAGGTAGTCTCTTTTAATTTATTTGATCGTACACTAATGATGACCCAATAATTTGTTACTTATTCCACGTTTGTAATTGTTATAGAAAGTACAGATTTATAAAGCATCACTTTCATAAGAGTCCTCCATTGATAAGCCTCTTAAATAAAGAAAAGACACTAGTGGTTTCATACGCCACTGGAGCAACATGGTGTCTGCACGCCAAGTGCTTGGTTACCAAGGAAAATGCGAGGAGCTGGGTGGTTAAAATTTGATGTGAAGGTTTTCACTTGAGGGTAGAAAATGGGGAGGGTTCTCTTTACCCAAACAATCTGGGTTCCTTTCAATTTCATTCCTTTACCCTGGAGAAAATTAAGATCTTTATTACTACCTCCCTTCGTTTTCATCTCATTTGCGTTATACATCGGATCACCAGTTGTAGTCTTAATTCATCACATTTTTTTTTTATCATCTCTATTTCAAAAGTCATACTCTTTATCTTCTTAGTTTGTGGCTAGAACATCAGCTTGGTCTGAATAGCCTCGTATCGTATTGTTGTGAAATAGGAAGACCAAAAACAAACACCTCTCCCACTTCATGGAGCACAGTATGATCTAGGATCGCATGCAGTTTATCACAAATAGGGACTAATGCACGGCCAAATGTCCCTGCATGCCTATGCCTGCATAAGGTATGCACACGCGCATATGTCAAGCACACATCTCTTTTTTGTCTAAGACGTACTTGAACTGTACTTCTATGTTTGGGGCATATACATAGCATTCTCATTGTAGTTATGACAATGTGCTTATCTTTACTTACATCTAAATTATTAGTTTTGACTTGACGGATGGAAATTTTATAGGCTTTGAGCTTTGTACAACACGATTATTGTTTCCAACAGTGTAGGACATGTGAAATATGTTTGTAGAATTTAATAATTGTTCAAAAGACCTGAACGTAAATGAAGAGATGGCTAGCTATTATCACTACAATAACTTATGTGTCTAAGTTGGTACTGAATAATTAATCAGGTTTTGTTCAAAACTTATCTTCTGCAAGCTGGTATACAGTAGTAATTTTGGATTTGTGCGCTCATTCTAATCTGCCAGGAAGGAAATGCCCAAATCTTTGGATTGGGAAAAACAAGAGACAAAAAATGTCTACTGCTTTTGGCTTTCCTTGCATCACATGGCAGGAATAACTCTTGAAAACAAGCAGTGCAGCATCAATATCAATACATCATCTACTAATTTGGCACGACTTGTTTTGGATGTTCCCTGCTTCTTAATTATCTGGCAGATAGCTCCACACCGGTAGGTTAATGTCAGTTCTTTTGGCAGATAACCATACACATCTGCAATAAAAGTGAGAAAAATGTGCCCTGCATAATATATACAAACCCTGCAATACCTACCCACAAGAGTCTGTATCCATTTCCCAAATTGCTCCCTTCAAAAGAAACTTTAGCCAAAATCAATTACCTACAAAGATCAAAGCCCAAAGTGCTCCATTTACTAATTTGGGGAAGGTCCAAACTGATCTATAGCAATCAGCAGCTTTCCCAGTAGTCCTCGTGAACCAAACCCATCAGACCCCATCAGATTCCCAGTTGCAATTTCCAACAACCAAAAGCAATTGCCAATTTTACCACCCAAAAGAATCGATACGTTAATTCAATCACACACAAAACAACCAACGAAGTAGATTTTGTGAAACAGGAAATTGTAAACGACCCAAATAAAATTGTTATGGTTGCTCTACATTCAATTGAAGAGGTGTCAATATGTAACTCGTTACAAGACATGACGAGCTGGTCCATTCCTAGAACAAAATCAATACACTTGGGTCACTTTGAAAATCATTACACTCCAACTTTACACACAAAAGGTTACAACTTTAGCAACTACTACTGCTGGTTAGTTAGTTAGTTCAAGAACCGACAACATCGTAACAGTTGCGGGCGAGCCTCAAGCAATCCAGCCAGTGTAAGATTTCCGAATTAGGGTCCTTCTCTATTACAACATCGGATACCGTAATCTGCACCGCTCCTCTATACCCGGTGATCCTGCCGCGAACCCGAGCGACGGCCCCGATCTTGACCTCCGATGCAAACTGAGCCGCCCTGTCGGCCATCAATCGAACACTTGGCGGGCTCTGCCGCGAGTAGTAGGGAGAAGTCAGGTGGTTGAGCCAGAGCACGCAGGTCACGCAGCCGGTGGCGTCGTCGACGGTGAACTTGAGGAACTTGCTGGGTTTGTGGTCGCGGGAGGTGACGGTGCCAAGGGTCTCGGCGCGTGAGAATAACGCGCCTCTGCGAGAGGAGGAGATCATCGAGTCTGATGATGAGGAGGAAAAAGGGGTTGGTTTAAGGGAGAGGAGATCAAAGGCTAGTAGCTTTACGTGGGTGTTTAGGAATCTTTGATCCATTTGCTTGTGTTTGTCAATTGTGCGGATTATTACTATCAATTGATCTTGGTTTCCCTCGGGTTTGCTGTACTTGAGTTTTCGAGTTTTGACGAACAAGATGGAGAAGATTGGCGGGAAAAATGGTGGGTCGTGGGCTCAATAATTTTTTTTCTTGGGTTGTGGGCTCATGTTATCATAATCTAGCCTGAGAAACTATCTGGTACATGTTTGGGTTAGTGACTATCATTCTATATTTTCGACAAAAAAAAAAAAAAGAGTTATCATTCTTTAGTCTTTACTCTCTAATTATGAAAATTTGCTATAAATGGTTGTCTTCTGGTTTTTGTCCAACTCCAAGGTGCCATATATAATATAACAGATGAATGACAATTCGGATGTAACACAGAAAACTGACTCTGATCAATTGTTTTCACTTTGATATCCAAATCCTCAAAGCGATAGTGACCATATAAGAGGGAGTGGTGGGGATCAATTCTTTTACTTCTTTAACCTGCACATCAATTTATTGGTTTTAGTAGTTTTTTTTGACGAAACAAAGACACACGCCATTTAACAAAACCATGGTTTTGTTACATGGACCACTTTTATTGCATTGCACCGTGGGCCTCACGTGGGCACAAAGGATGGGCAAAAAAGAAAAAACACCAGATGCTAATAAACAAAAAGCAAAAATCATGCAATATTTGTCTTCCTCTAGTTTTCCCCGTTTGGTGTAGGGAACCGAACCAAAAGCAGTGGAAACTTGAAATTCTGTTGTTTACCTCTAAGCAAAAGCCTATCCACGATAAGTATTTGGGGTATATCGCATTCACGGTACAATGTCCTGTCTCTTACAAACCCTCTAGAGACACGAACTATATAACTAACTTTCACATTTTTTGTTAATATTTATGGAACAAATAAAATCATGAAAATCATAACCTAGGAATCATGAGGATCAGTTCTGAAAAGATATGGCGATGGATGAATAAAATTGCTTGCTTTTCTGTGATCAGGAGTTGCCAGGAACAACCTTGAATTAGTAAGTGACAAATCAAAATACAAGCCATCTGCTTTTTCATATATGTACACAGCCCTATGCAGTAATGGGCCAACTCAATTGAGATCTGAATTCCAAACGATTAAAATTCTTAAACGTTACAATTGTTACAAAAGTGAAATATTGCCAAACGTAAAAGCAAGTTAGCAATATGTAAGTAAATAAAGGCAGAAAGTCCAACAAATATCTTCCCTGCCTCTCCATCACAAAGATCAGCAATCCTTGAAGAGGTTTATCCAATCATGGTACGCTTCCGACCCCTTTGGCGAACTGTCATACGTCGCCAAGCAAAGAGAACACAGAATCAGAATTGAAGAATTGAAAAAAATGAAGAATGCTAGTATGTGATCATTATGGGAAAGCAATCATATAGAGGGGGAGAGGATTTCACCTTGAGCAAGCTTGTTCAGTGTAGAACACCACTGCTTTGAAGACTTTCTATAAGCAGCAAGTATGCGATCCATCTGCACAAGAATGTACACCATGAAAAGGCATTCTATTTTTCAAATGCTGATCAAGCACCATCAAAAATACATTAAAAAAAAAAAAACAACACATAAGCGAGGAAATGGTTTACAAAATCTAATCTATGATACTTGCTTAATAAGCCCACATAAAAACATAACATATCGGGAAATCTCTGCTACTATCAACTTTTGCCATTTACATTGATTCAGTGTTTTATTTCTGCCATACATGGCAGAATCCAACTAAGCATCAGCTAAATTACAATGATTCAAAGCTTACCACATCCCCACATGAAGAATGCATTGAGATTAGGGCTCGTTCCAGTACGTATAGATCAACAGCTTTGTCTTCGGGGAGAGTTGATGTAAAGCTTAGACCAAAATCAATGAGGACCTGCAAGAAGATTATTATATTGTAGTGCAACCTAGGAAGCACGGGTACTTCGTTTGGGTGCCGTTTCCCGTACCTGGTACGTATCTAGTACTGGTACGCGTGAAAAACGGCAAAAAAACGTCTCTGGGAGTCCCAGAAACGCGAAAACAGGGGAGGTACGTCAGGGGTACGGGTGGGTACGTGAGGGGTACGCTCGAGGTACGGGGAGGTACGCTCGAGGTACGGGGAGGTACTGTCCAGTAGCTTATTTAGAAAAAAAAACCCTCACTCACAACTTATCTCTACTACTCTCACTTCTCCTCTCTCACTTCTCTCACTTCTCACCGGCGACGCGACCAGCCCCTATTCTCCTTCTCATCGGCGCGGCTCTCCCTCTCTCACAGTCACAGTGACCGGCGACTATCTTTCTCACAGTCCTCAGTCCTCACCTTCTCACCGGCGACGCGACGTCGCGACCAGCCCCTGCATCCCCTCTCCTTCGCGCGAGGACCCGACAAGCCGCCACCACAGCCGCTTGATGATAGCGGATTCTTGGAGTTTGCTAATCTTTCGCTTGATGAACCGGAATTGGAAAGTGTATTCTTTGATGAGAATTAGTTGATTTTGGTGGTAATTGTAATAGAACATTATATTTGAGCTAAATTTAGTTTTATAATTTTTGAATATATATTTTTTTATTCGCCGTTTTTTTGCCGTACCCGTTTTTGGGTTTTTTGGAAATTGCCGTTTTCCGTACCCGTACCCGTACCCGTTTGGGTGCTACTTAGAGTGCAACCATATAGTAATAAACTATGGGTCACTGGTTAAGAAGAGTAGCAGAGCACAAAATAAACAACTAATGGTTAATCAAAGCAGATGATTTTTTTCCCAGAAATTGAGACAGATGAAGTAACTAACCAACTGATTGGTACTACTCCGGACAAGCATGTTTGAGGTGGTAAGGTCACCATGAACAAGGCCACCGTCATGTAACTTTCCAATTGCATCACCAATCTGCACTGCAATGTCATTCAATCGTTCTCCCGCAACACCATGCAACCCAAATTCAAGGAATATGTCTTTTACAGAAGGACCCTCCACAAACTCAAATGTCAAAGTGTGCAATACAGGATCCACCGCGTATAAGGCAGGGGTTGAAACACCAAGTCGTCTAGCCTTTGTCATGCATCTAGCTTCCTGCTCAAAAGTAATACATATAAAAAGAGACTAGACAAAGACAGAAAAGAAAGCATATTTCAGACGAATTACTCACTGCATTTAAGCGCTTGAGAGTAAGTTTAGAATCCAAAGTGGGATGCCTGTACTTCTTTGAGAAACGCTCCTTGACAATGGACCTCCTTCCAACGAAATTTGACTCAAAAACCCTCTGAAACAGAACAATAAAAGATATATAGATTCTAACCAGACCTCTCTGTGTACCCAAACTTTATTGAAGAACAGACTACGGCAAAAATCTAAACCATAAACTCTTAAGCCCAAGAACATAGAAGACCATAAAAAAATGTCGAGATTTGTGGTGAATCAAACTCACTGCTTCTGCTCCTTGCTTGATAAGCACAAGGGAGTCATTACTGGTATCCACCTCCATCTGCATATAGTTATGGGACTGAAACTTCTCTCTTTCGTGCAAAATCAAATGAAATTATCTGGTGAAATACAATGCAGCAAAAGGGTATCAACTTCAAACCCAAGATACGAAACCCAATACCATAAAAATTCCATCTCCTATTCCCCTAAGCCTCCAACACCATATGTGCAAAAAGAAAAGAGAGTAGAATACTGTAATTATCAACTAAGTTCTAAGAATTTCCAAAACCGTAATCCACGAAGTTACAGCTATGACAAGTCCAGATATTGTACAAAAACCAGCGGGAAGCTAGAGTGAGGATACTCACCGACGGGAGTGAAGTGTCAGCCGAGAGAGGAGCGGTTATAACGGCGGCAGGAGCGACAATAGCCTGAGAGATTGGGCGGCGAGAGAGGATGATGACTGGTTTGCGATTAACGGTAGGCGATGAGGGGTTTTAGGCTTTTAGCTCCAAAAAATCTGAATGACTATAGTGGGCTTTTAACCAGAAATGGATTTTGGGCTATAGACATGGCCCATCCAACAGCCGCTCTTTTACTTACGCGGTCCAGTACCACCAAACAATCCAAAACCAAAGACGCGCCGTACCGTAGCAATCGTATGTGTGTGCCCGTTCTGAAATTGATCATGTTCCGTACGGCAGAAAAGATAAAAGAGGAGATTTAAGTTCATATCAAGTAGATTCTCAAAAAAAAAAAAAAAAAATCATATCAAGTAGATTAAAAATGACAGCCAGAAGGATATATGCCCGGCGGCGGGGTTCCACTGATGAGCTTTTTAACATCTGCATAATAAATCCAAAAATTCCGCCTAAAAATGTCACAATCCCTCTATTCCTTGATTTATACCAAAGTAATCTTTCACGAGACACTTATCCTGTAATGTTAAAGCGAAAATCATTGTATGCTCGCGTCTGTATATAGTATGCATTCATCATTGTCTTTCTTGCACGGTCATTGACTCGAGTGAAAATCATGTATTCACATATTGCCATATAACAAAAGAAATGCAAGAAACACTTGGTATTGACATCAAGCGACTTCTAGAAAATTTTTACTAGATTAAAACGAGTGATCTTATTTAATAACACCACATACATTGTCTCGAAAAGCAAGGAAGAGAACCAAAAAAGAAGGAAAAAAAAAAACACGGTAAACGAGGCACACTGATATCGTCGCCACCATTTTTTCGGTGTTAGACAAGTAGCATTGCTAATTCCCCTACACTGCTAAACTTGTTACTTTAGATTTCGTGCCAGCAAACTCTCCAGGTCAGAAACCGAGAGGGGGGATATTCAGACAGGGGAAGCCATCATGGCATCCTCCCAGTTCGACTAGACAACTCTGCAGCCTCCATATTCGAATTCAGTGTGGAAACAAGCTACAGGGGCAGGGCAGCAGGTATATCAACAAGTCTTCTGTATATGGCTTTGATAGTATTAGGAGTTGTTCTGCAGCATCCTCCAACAAGGGAAGCACCATCCTCACACCATTTGTTTACATACGAAACGAAATCTTCATCAGACACCCCAGTGTTTTGCTGCAAGAAAACCAGAGTTAGTCCGGCATTGTAAAACAGCTGGCTCAGATGTGAAAGTGCTAAGGCCCGTTTGGCCTTTCAAAAATCAGCTTCAAAGTTCCATTTCCTTCTTTGTTTTTAACCTCCTTAGAGAAAGTTCTAATTAAAGCAGGCAACATTGTTTTGTAGTTGAATCTTAATAAGGTGAAAGAATGTTAAGAAATATTAAAAATTTAATAGTGAATCATTATAGCCATATAGTTTACATGATGCATGAAAAATCAAAAGATATATTAATTGTTTATTTATCAAATTATATCTTTGATGTGTTAAGTTGTGATACAAAATAATATGTACTGCTAATATTACTTTAAAACAGAATAATTAGCCTCTTATGTCCTGGTTGAAAAAAGTTAAAATACTTCATAAGTTTAGGAATTATGAGATTATATCATGTTGTTTGCTGTTATTAGTGGAGACAGCAGCCTTAATCATTGATTTCTAGGTAGTTTAAATATAGCTCAGTACTAATAAAATGGGTCTAGAAGATAAACTGAATTTCCACTGTCAAATCAATTGAACTTACCACCCATTCCTTACGCTCACCATCATAACTCTCTCCGCTGTTTGGATATACAAGTATAGGTTTGTTGGTCACCTGAAGGAATCATCATAGAAGAATAGAAGAGGAAAAAAATCACTATGAGCAGAAAAATATCTATGTGCATATGCTAATAAGTTCAAAGCAACTCAAGGGAAAAACAGCAAAGAATTATTATGGCTATGTTTCAGTTCAACATATTTCTTATTATTATTTCTATATCGGACAACTGTAAAAAGTAACAATGACTCTAGACTCCATGATGCGGGTGAGATACGATCCATGCCCCCATAAGAAAACATCATTTTTATATCATATATAAAGGTGTCTTCCAATGACTTTACAGATCAAGATGGATTTATTGATTTTTTACAGTGACTATTACAAATGCACATTTTAGCCTAACGCAGAATACGAGTCTATAGACATATCTAAGGGAAAAGTAATTTGAGCAAATACATACCTTCTTGGCAGATAATATGAGTCCATGAATAAACCTAGGTGGAGTGCAGTTGATTCCCACTGCGGCTACTTTTTTGCAAGACTCGGCTATTGACACACATTCGATCAAAGAATCACCACTCACCACATTGATTCCATCCTTAGAGACAATACCTGAGCTTCAACTTTATTAGGAATTGTTTCAAATGCTATGATGTCTGGACCAGCTTCTGCCAGGACTTGCACCCTTCTACGATGAAAATCTTTCAGGGTTTGTAGGGTAACTGCATCACCATAATTCCCACTGTACAAAGGAAACAAAAATAAGAAAAGAAAACAGGATAGCATTTCATTTTCTTCTTTTTTTAAAAAAAAAAATCTGATAAGCATTCTGATTTTGAACAAAAAGCATTAAACCAGAATCTGATACTATCAGGCTTCAGTTGAGCTTTTTACTTGTCTGAAAAAGATAGATGCCACAAGCATAAAATGCAGACTGCGTGACTATAAAAGTAGTATTGTCCATAATATGTCAAATGTGAATAGGGGAGTGTAACAAATCATGACACTTACATGATGAGTTGTGCAAATGTGAAAGTTAAATATGACTGTGTTTTGCCCCAAAAAAGAAGTAGGCTTGGAGATTAAGTATCCATATGAAAAAAGGCTAATATATTGCTAGTGGTGTCTAATACTAGCAATTATAAAGAGCATTCCTGCCAAAGCCATTGCATTAATAACAAATTGACTCACCTGTACTCGGATCCATCAGCCAAATAAGCTCCATAGCTGCCAACAGAGGCTGCAACTAAAATGGGACGCTGTTTCAGAACCTTGTCTTCAATATTGCCATCAGGAATAACTTTCCTGCAGCTTTCATTATATATATCCCTTGCCTCACGGGCAATTTCCACACTTTTCTTAAGCAAGGCCTCACTTTGTTCTGTGGAGAATCCTTTGGCTTCAAAACCCTGAATGGTGGCCTGTCCAAGTCAAGAGAACCTGCGCATCAATATTTCACAAAGGCCTACACAGAGCAGCAGAATACGAGAATGTAGCTTTGATACCTGATATGAAGCCGTGATGATGATATCTGCACCAGCTTGAAGATAGTCAAGGTGTACCTGCTCATTCAAGAAGCCATCAAACAACACAACCATCAATATTCCACATGAGTTAAAATATTAGTATCACTAACAGAGATTCAAGACAGAAGATAGCAGCATCTCTTATATGAGGATTATATGCTGACAGGGCGCGAGTACATAACCAGTTACAAGCATGTGAGCAACCACCTTTGTGCCAGAGAACAATAGTTTAATCACCATAGAAAGCTACTTTTAGGCCATTGTCAAAGTACCACTTTTCATTCCAAGAGTTTAAGCTAAAAATTACTTATATGATTCTTTTACACAAAGTGGTGGTTTTGCTTCGCTCCAAGGCAGGATTCTTTGAAACCAAACTATAGCTAAACATAAATTTGCACTCTCCTTTTCAATAGTCAGTCATAAAGCCCAGTGGATAACTAAAAACAAGGATGCGCCAAGAGGAAGCAGAGACGCCAACACATAGCATGTACAACTCTACCTACACAATTCTTCAAAAAGGACCAATTTGTTGGACCAAAAACCAGAGTGGACCAAGTCAAGATAATAGATATTATTAGCCCCTGTGACCACAGACTTCCGATCAACACGAGAGAATATAGCTCATCCCAGACAACTAAGCTCAAAATAGTGACAAAGCACGTCTACAAGGTAGCGAGATCTAACTTCTAAGGCTCATAAGTTTCCAGTATCATCTAACACAAATATCATCATTACTCTACTAACATCAGTGCAGTCTCTGACACCATGAGCGACAAACAAACAAGCTTACACAAAGAGAGAGAACAGGCCCACGAGGGTAGTAAGCCACATGGCGGTCCATATCTTCCTACTAACCTCTTCTCTGAAAAAAAAAAAAATCACTACCCATCTCTCTTAAATAAAACAAGTTTCCATTCACCAGTAATGACCACTCAAAAATTCCCTATCCAAACCACTACAACATGGATTCCAACTAACCAATTCACAAACGATCTATGATTTAAGACATGAACTTATAGATTCTTCAGGAAGGACAAAAGACAGAAAAAAGAAGATGTCCACATTCTATTTACACATTTTTATCCATCAAATCACAAACACACACAGAACTCGAAGCAGTAAAACAAAATTAATTGAACCAGCAACAGCAAACGCATGCATCACAGAGGGGGGAAAAAATGAATATGTAGGGAGACTAGAGAGCGGGGTGTACCGCGCGGATGAGGTGGGGAGAGGTGAGGAGACACTTGGCGCTCCAGAGGGGATCGTTGAGGTCGGCGCCGTGACGTTCGAGCTCCGTCGCGAGGCCGCCGTCGATGACTGCCAGGCCACCAGTCTGGCGAAGGAAGTCCACCATGAAAGAAGAGGTTTCGGCGCCGGATTGTCCTCCCATATTCTCTCTCTCTCTTTCTTCTCGTTTAGTTTAACTAACTGTTGTGTTCCGGCAGAGGAAAATGTTGTTCTCACCAAAAATAACAACTGGCGCTGCTAAGTGCTAAACTAGTAGCGTAAAGCAGGAAGACCAGAAGTTCACTTATATATACTATAGTATCTAATATCTATACAAATATATAAAGTGAGATAACAACTCTGCGAGTCCTATATCTTTTTCTGAAATTTCATTTGAGTCCTAAAAAAGAAAAACAATTCATTCGAGTCTTGCAACGTTTAAAAAGAACACCAAACGAGTCTCCTCCGTCTATGTTTCCGGCAAATTTTCTGTTATTTTTAAGAACTTTTAGTCCTTATAAGTATACATAATATTATTTTAGTCCCTATAATTTTTTGAAATTTTCGTTTTAATCCTTTATAAAATAATAAAAAATAAAAAAGGAGCGACTCGAACCATTAAATGCACATTATTACATATATTAGATTTTAGGATTTCAAATTTAGGATAAAAAATGAAGTAGTAAGCCAAACATATTAAATCTTAATGAAACGCCCCGATCCGTATTTACCGTTATACACAGTAAACACATGGGACCTATTATTTATTACAGAAACCACAGCGGTAAATATCACAAGCCAACAGTAATAATACAACAACAGTACTCGTCCCGGCACGGAGATATTATTACAACAGGAAACAGAAGCAGAGTACCAAAATGCAAGCAGCGGAAGTCTTAATACAATACAACAATAGGCAACAATATGAAAATGATGCAACGCAGGATGGATCCGGGCCTGGCAGAGGGTGCGCCACAGCTTGCCTCGAACGTACCTGAGCTACGCACAACCAAACTGCGTGACCAGGTCACGCAGGCAAGGGGTGAGTCCGAAGTGCTCACCGGGTGAAATCCATAAGCAAATACACATATACAAGCAACCGTTAATTTCCAAGTGACATCATCAACAATTAAATAAGGTCCTCACGAATCTTATATAACACACTTGTGATCCTAGACACGCTATTCCAATTTTATTATTAGGGCCCCTATCACTATTTAAATGGTGGCCGTCGCCTGGTAGTCAAGCTAGCTAGCCCGTGGACCCCGCCCTGGTACCTCCACGTAATAACTGGCACAGACAAGGAGTAGACCCCAAGCACACTCTCCCCCAGCGTCTAAAATAATAATTGGTACAGACAGGGAGCAGACCCCAAGCACACTCTCCCCCAGCACCATAAAATAAAGACTACCATCTGGTTGTTCCAACATTTAACTGTGACTTACTAGATGTCTAAGTGTTTCCATTTTATAATTTCTTTTCCCTCAATTAGTTACTATACATCTATTATCCGACTATTATCTCATTATCCTGAGCAGGCTCACAGCCTCTCCGCTCGTCCGGATAATACAATCTTATTCCAAACCGCTATCCCATACTAGTACCCCCGGTACTCAACTCACACAATTTTCACAGTCAACAACAACAGTAATAACTTACTTATACCAACAAATCCAACATCATCAATAACGTCAACAGCATCGATCATCAATTTAATTCATCACAAACAAACCATTCACAGCCACAAAGCTTCATACCAGCTAACATCGCACATAGTAAACAAGCAGCAACTTGATATCACGGGCAGTATATAAATATTTACTTATCCTCACCTTAGACGATTTTCCTATTCCTGAAAGTCCTCGAAATGTCCCGGCTCTGGCTCCTGGGGATACTGCTCGTTATCAACTCCTATATCAAACAATAATATATGCACACATAAGATGATATGCAAATGCCTGACTAATACTGTAAGCCGTAAAATAAATACTGAACCAACTCGGTACTCCCCCGGGTTATTCCCATTATCATCATAATTCACCATTTATTTTCAAGTGTCAAAATAATACCATACTTATACCCGGTTATTATTCCGGTATAATACTTACTTTGATAATACCCTTTCTATTTTTATTTTCCTCAAAATAATTATATACCATATATATATATATATTTTTCCCAAAGTATTATTTCCATAAATATAAACCTTATTATCATTATTATTATTTTCCTCCATTAATTCCAGAATATTATTTCCCAGAAATATAAGCCATAATATACATTTTTTTATTTTTTTAATTTCCCAGAATTATATTTATTTCCAGAATATCTTTTTTTTTTTTATTAATTCAGACTGGGCCATGAACAATACCGGCCCAGACCTTGCATAGTGCCAAGCTCAGACCCAACTAGGAGCCCAGGCATAGGCCCACATGCAGGCCCAGGCTAGGCAGTCCAGCCCAGCAGCCCAATCAACCCACTGACCCGTTACACAGCCGGGTCGACCCGCGACCCACACACACATCACCGGGTCTGCAGCCATGCTCACCCAGCGAGCGGCGGCCCGGTGGCGGACTAAAACGAGGCGATCTGCAGCGGAGGTTGGCGGTGTGAGGGGCGTCGCGAGCTGCTGCAACGGCGAGGCGAGCGAGAGCGGCTTGAGGTCGCTGCTGCAGGTGGTTCCTGGCGGCGGAAACGGCGGCTCCTGGTAGCGGCGTCGGTCTGCAGCGGGGAGAGGAAGGCGGTACCGGCGGCGCGAGCTTGCACGGGCGGAGGAGACAAAGTGGTGGTGCTGCTCGCGGTGGAAGGTGGTGGTGTCGGCCAGCGGTTGGCGTGAAGGGAAGGAAGAAGGTAGAGATGGGGTTGGTCCAAACGGCAGCGTGGCGAGGCTGGTGTGTTTTTTTTTTTTGTTTTTGTTTTTCTTTTCTTTTCTGGTTTTGAGAAAGAAAACTGGATTTTTTTTTTTGGGTTTTGCAGAAGAGGGAGGTGTTGTGGATGTGGGTAGTTTGCAGGGGTGAAGAGAGTATACTAGGTTTTCTTGTGCTTTGCAGGTGGAGAAGATGATGGTGTTGGTGTACTGGGAAGCTGATGAAGACACGGGAAGTAAAAAAAATGCTTATCACAGGTTACACAGGAGAAGACACGGGCGAAACAGAAAAGAGGCGGCGGCAGCCTCAATTATGCACTTACTGTGCAGCATGTGAGGCGTGTCCCGTCCGGACCAGAAAATAACTATTATACCCCCTTACCTTTATTTCTGGTCCGATAACTCGAGGATAAACCTGACTTTTCTGAAGATTCCTGGACCCGAAAAATTCCAACTTTGGTCCGTAAAATCCGTAGAAAAATCCCGAACGTGGGACAGGGCTCGGTTTTAGAATCCGATGCCCGATTTACCATGAAATAATTACCAAAGATTATTTTTATATGGTAAATTACTGTACAAAAACATTTTATAGTCCCGGTAAAATATAAATTTTTACTCGGGCTGTTACACTTAAAATCCTAAATTCTAAACCCTAAATCTCAAAACCAAAAACACAAATTTAGAAATTATCAACTTTATATCATAAATCTCTAAATTTTAAATCTTAAATTCCTTAAACACTAAACCATACATCCTAAAATCCTAAACTCTGAAATCTAAATCCTAAATTCTAATCTCTGAAAATCTTAAACCCTCATTCTTATATCTTAAACCCTAAAAACCAAAAATCTTAAATTCTAAATCCAAAAATATTAAAACACTAAATCCTAAATTCTAAACCCTAAACCTTAAAATATTAAATCTTATACTCTAAAATCTCAAACTCTAAATCCTAAAATCCTTAACTTCATATCATAAACCTCTAAACTCTAAATCTTAAAAAACTTAAATCCTAAATTCTAAAACTTAAATTCTAATATTTAAATCCTAATAACCTAAAATCCTAATCTTTAAAGTTTTAGGGTTTAGGGTCTAAAATTTATGATTTAGGGTTTATGTTTTAGGAGATTAGAATTTAGGAGTTAGAGTTTAGAATTGAAGTTTTTTTGTATTCAAAATTTCGAGGTCTATGATATAAAGTTAAAGAATCTAGAATTTAGAATTTGAGATTTTAGAGTTTAAGGTTTAATATTTTAAGGTTTAAGGTTTAAGATTTACAGTTTATTGGTTTAATATTTTAGAATTTAGAGTTCAAGGTCTTATAACTTTTTAGGGTTTAGGATATAAGACTAAGGATATAATGTTTCGAGTTTAGAATGTAGGACTTAGGATTTAAAGTTTAGGATTTTAGGATTTTTGGTTTAGGGTTTAACGTTTTTAAAATTTAAAGATTTAGGATATAAAATCGAGAATTTTAGAATTTAGTATTTTTAGTTTTTGTATTTAGGGTTTAGAATTTACGAATTTAATATTTAGTATTTTCAGCTTACTACTTCACTTTATATCCTAAATTCTAAATCCTAAAGGCTAATATACATAGATATATGCATTTAATGTTTCGAGTCGCTCCTTTCTTATTTTTTTATTATTTTATAAAAGATTAGAATTAAAATTTTAGAAAAGTATAAGGACTAAAATAATATTATATATACTTATACGGACTAAAAGTTCTTAAAGATAACAAAAAATTTAACGGAATCATGGACGGATACTCAATTGGTGTTCTTTTTAAATGTTATAGGACTTGAATGAGTCATTTTTCGATTTTAGGACTCAAATGAGATTTCGGAAAAAGATATAGGACTCGCAGAGTTGTTATCCCTATATAAAGTTGAATAAGTAGGGGTTTGACATTTGTCAAAATTCCACCCAAGTAGGACACACCAAATATAATTCTAATATGGTATGATTCTATCTGTATTGGCCCAAAGTTTTTAATACTAACTTTGGTCCTTCTCTCATAAAATTGTCATATTTAATTTTAATAATTTATAAGTAAATATATCCTTTTCACTTAATACTATAATTTAAGTTGATACATGAGAATTTTCGGACGTGACACGTGGCACATCCGAAAACAACCATGCACCAACTTTAGTATGTGGTATCCACTAAAATTGGTATAATGGAGTTTTGAGGATGATTTTGCAAAAACTTATAGCAACTCTCCGTGTCTATCGATTTTTTAATGCCAAAATCTTTCCCTATCTATATTGACCACTATTTTCTAACTGCATCTTTTAGGTAATTTTTTTTCAACATATCATTTATATTTTTAGACATAATTAATATTTTTTAGAATTATAATAAATATACTTCTAATGCCAAACCAAGTAATTCTAAAAAAAGATATGACATGAAACCGGCAGTTAATTAATTAGTGGGGAGAAAAAAATGATTTTCCGTGATACATGATGAAACGCCCCGACCCATATTTACCGTACACAGTAAACACGTGCCGGAACTGTGTCGACCCAACCAAACCAAGCCCAGCATATAGTGTATACAACAGAAACTCGGGCTCAACAGCCCAAAATAAAAACATCAATAACATCATAACCGGCCCAACGGCCCAACAATAGCAAAAATAATGCACAGCGGAAGACTTAATAACTCACAAAGACACTGTATGCGACACATGATGCAAACTATGGATCCAAGTGTTGTCCAAGGGATAACGCCGCAGCCTGTCTGGAATGCACCAAACCTGTACCACAAATAATCCATCCTACGGGATGAAAGCCCGCAGGTGAGGGGTGAGTCCGAAGTGCTCACCGACGAAGGATAGACAATCAATACGCAACACTATGATTACTCAAGGTCGAAAACAGGCTAAAACCGCCAAATACATACCAAACCAAAAACTCGACCCAAAACCGGTCCAAGACCAAAAAGACTAAATCAAAAATTCATTTTCCAATTTTATCTTTCCGGACCCCGTCACGGATAAGCTAGGGGTCAGACCTAGTTATCAACATATTCCGGGTGCCAGACCAAATCCAATAGAACCCAGGGATCGGCATCCCAAAAATACGAACCCAGGGATAGACATCCGAAAAATAATCACAGGATAGACATCCCAAGCATAGACATGCTTATCACAAGTAACCCAGGTCATGGCTACCACGAAACAGTCTTAAACCATCGAGTCGTACCACTACTTACCACGTGACAATTATATTATCATTATTCAAAACCAAATCACAGGGATCAACATCCCCAGCCAAAATACTGGGATAGACATCCCATCCAAAACCGAGGATCGACATCCTTATCACATTTTATTAATTAATCCATTATACTTTATACCGAAAAGACACAGTGATAAATATCCAAAAACTCAATGCACGGGGATAAACATCCCAAAATCAGTCAAGACACTGGGATAAACATCCCGAAATCATACCACAGCAAATGCAACACTCAACAGTGCAACAATCATCAAACACAACAACCGAGTAATATAGGCACATATTGAAGGAAATCCATCCTCACCTTGGCCGATTACTCAACTCCGGAAACAATGACCGGTCCCAAGCCGGCTCCTCGGGAAACTGCTCGATATCAAAACCTACACAATGAAACAACATGCCCACATAAATGCACATAATCGGTATACTATGATGCCAAAAATGCGAAATAACCCATCCCGGTTCATATCTTTTATTATCATCTTTTCCCGAAAATATTGTACCGTACGTATATCCGAATATAATTTCGGTATCATACTTTAATTAAAACTCTCTTTTAAATATTTTTTTAGAGTAATTATACTTTGTTTTCCAAAATAATAACAATATAATTTTCCTAGAAATTATATCATATATATGTATTTTCCCAAAAATTATTTCCATAATATATATTACTTGCCAATAATAATTACCAAATATTATTATATTAGAAAACTATATTTCCAGTAAATATAATTATATAAACTTATTTTCCTGAAAATAAATACTAATTATAAATGTACATATATATATTTCTCTGTTTATTTCCTTAATATATATCCTTAAAGGCATTTACCATAATCATGTTATAATTACTTTAATTCCTTGAAAATATTATATCAAGTAGTTACTTCTTTTATTTCTACAAAATATACCCATATACCATTTTTTTTATATTTTCCAGAAAAATTATAATCCATAATATATATATTTTTATATTTCCAGAATTATATTTATACATTTATTTTTTAAAAAAATTAATTCGGACTGGGCCCAAATAGTGCTGGCCCAACCCACTGCACAAGCCCATCTCAAACCCCAAGCAAGAGCCCAAGATCAGGCCCGCGCAGCAGGCCCAGCGCTCAGCCCACGGCCCGACCCAAACGCCAAGCCCAGCAGACCCAAAACCAAACCCATACTCCAAACGGGTCAACCCGCGACCCATACCACACATCCGGGTCATCAACAACCCCGGATCTGCAGCTCACCTGCAGCGGCGGCGGCGCAAGCGACGGACGGAGGCGGGGCATCGAGAACGAGCAGGCGATGGCAGCGGACTGCGCTTGACTGCCGAGCGCGGCTGCGGGCGGTTGACGGCGAGGGAAGGCGCGGCGATGACAAGTCAAGAGGAAGGTGACCGTCGGGTTCCTGGCCGTAGGTGGCGCGTCAGGAGGCGGATTCGGGCGGCGACGACTGCGTCTAGTCGGCGACGGTATGGGGAGCACGATGCTGAGGGTGGTGGCGACTGGGGAAGAAGGAAAGGGGATGGTGGTGGTGGTCGGCTGCGGTGGCTCCCTCCCTTTAAATCTTTTTTTTTTTATCTCCTCTCTTCTCTTTTTTTTCTCTTCCGATTTTCATTTCTATTTTATTTTTTTTCTCCCTTTTTTTTTTCTTATTCTTCCTCTCCTTCCCTCGGTTTTTTTTCCTCTTTTTTTTTCCTTCTTTTCTTTTTTTTCTTCTCTTTTTCTCTCCCTCTCTTTTTTTTTTCCTTTCTTCTTCTTCTTTTTTTTTTTTCTTCCTCTCCTCTTCCTTCCCCCTTCTTCTGGCTGATTTTCTTTTTAAAAGCTGTGAATGAACTGTTCAACCTGTGAACGTTCAATAATGCAGCTTGTCTGCATTATAGAGCGAGTCCGGTCCGGACCAGAAAATAACTGATACCCCCTTAGTTATTTTCCGGTGTGATTTTTCTGAGGATTCCGGGACCCAGAAAATACCAACTTTGGTCTGAAAAATCCATGGAAAAATCACAAGCGCGGGAAAAGCCTCGGTTTCGAAAAACGACGCTCGATTTACCTTGAATTAATTACCCAAGATTAATTCAACGGTAAATCACTGTAAAAAGACTTTTACAGTCCCGGTAAAAATCCAAATTTTTACCCGGGCTGTTACACATGAAGCTTTTATAATATCAAAGGTTTGATCCTGTTCTCAGTAATATTGGATTTAGAATTTAAATTAATCCATGTGCCATATTTTAAATGTTTTTTCTTGGATTTCATGAGAATTTATGATAATATTTCAATAATTATATTACATGAACTTAGGAGATTGAGATAAATTATTATGTGTTTATTTAATTATATAATGCTCTCAATTATAAACCTTGCAATTATTTCTTGATTTGTTGTGAGGGTATAATTATTTCTATTATACGGCACTTTTCTAAACTCCATGATGATTTCATTTGTGAGTGTGTTATTCCTTTTCTATTGATCTTTTCTACATCCAGTATGACGTACTGTAAAAAAAAAATTTCAATGTGTGGTTTTATAGGTTAATTGTCAAATCCTTTCGAAAAATTAAGAAGCTTGAGAAGAAATGCACAAATTAGTGAATAATTTTTTGTTAGGCATATTTTTTTAAGTGGGCGAGGAATAAAGCTAAATTAATAGGATGGAGTATCGAAATTGGTATTGATATGCAATATACATCCCAACACAATTTGTATTGGGTGCATGAGTCGGTAGGAAAATATAAAAAGTATTAATTTTTTTGATTGACAATTAATTAGCCAACCAAATAAATTTATTTTTGATGATAAACTAAATAAAATTTATTCAAAAATATTAACGTTGATATAAGAGTATTTTTTTTTGAAGTGGGACGTGAGACAAAGGAAAAGATGGAAAAGATGCTGACAAAATGAAATATTTATTAATTAGAAGATTAGTAATAATAAAATACCAATGAAAAATATGAGTTTTTTAAAATGCTAAAATAAAAAAAATTATATATATAATTGTAGTTCAAACTTTTAGCCAAAAAAATATATATGCCATTATTCAATATCTTAACAAATTACAAAAAAATATTTACGACCCGAAGCAACGCGGGGTTTAAGGCTAGTATTAAAGAAAAGACAAAGTGAGTTGTTTCTGTTCAGAATTTGTCACTTTAGGATTTTGTTACTTTTTGTTTTTTACTAGTAGATTTCTTTTCTTTCTTTTTTTTTTTTTACTACTAGTAGATTATAATACTATTGCATTGAAACTCTATTTTTGTGTATGGAGAAATTCCAATTAGAATAGTGACCCATCATGAGGTCGAAATTTTTTTTTATTTTTTTATTCGTTGTTAAAATAATTCTATTTTATCTCGTGATAATGTTATAATTTTCCTATCATAATAAATTATATTTTTTCAATTATAGTGGCACGCTTTAATTTACATGTATAAAAAATGTGTATATAATATTTTAATTATATGTTATTTAACAATGTAAAGGTTGATTGTGATAAAAAAAATTTAAGTTAAGGAGAGGCTCCTCGGCCAAAACAAACCTAATAATTAATTAATTAAAAGATATGGAGTAGTTTTTTTTTTTTCATTTTCCTTGTAACCAAGATTGGAGGGTTGAGGACATTTAGTTTTCTTCTACAAATGAAATTTTCATCCGCCAACCCAAAATAAAATTAACAAAATTATTAACTATGTTATTGTCCATACTATGATAACCCTTATAATTGTGGTACAATACATTTACTTGATGTGGAAGGGTGCTGGGATGAGAGCTGGCCTCAGTTGGATTCAATTGGCCTCAGTTGGCTAGCCATTGGCTCCGGTTGGCTAGCCATTGGCACGATTGGATTAATTGGGTCTTAAACCCCGATCAATTTGTGTTAAGTGCTTAGGAGAACTAAGTGAAGGCTAAGTGAGGGTTAAGTTGGGGGTGTGCTGGCTTAGGTTTGTTGGTGCATGCTAAGCAGGAAGTGGAGAGGTGCTTGGGCATGGTGGCAGAATTTGGGGCTAAGGGGTTGCAAGTGGCTGCTGACTAAGCTACTAGCTTGGGCCTTAAATGGTCAAGCAAGCACCTCAACCCCCTCTTCTGCCCAATTTCGTGAGAAAACACTAAGGAAGAAAGACTTAGCCATTCTCAAGGTTCTCCAAGGCATCCTACACAGAAAGGAAGGGGGCAAGTGCACTGGTTTGGAATTTTTAACGGTTTTGGTGCAAATTGGCTAGCTAGGTGTGCTGTGGGCATGGATAGCGCACCAACTAGACTTTATGGGAGACTTAGGGTTATGACTCTAAGTGGTTGGACTGAGAGAAGATTTTTGGTTGTGTGGGGGCATTAGTCAACTATGTTGGTGCATAATTGGTCCTGTTGGGAGCCAATTGGTGCACTAATTGTGCAATTGGCCCCGCAGGTAACCAATTGACCCTGTAGGCGCACCAATGGTTCCGCAAGTGACCAATTGGTGAGCCAATAGGCACATCAACGTATAGACTTATATGTTATGTATTTTTACTTGATGATATGTTGCTGCTAAAGTGTCTTGGTGCTAATTACTAATGTGTTTTATGTGTGGGCAGGTGCTAAAACCCAAGGAGCACCAAAGGAGGGAGAAGGGCCTAGTGAGGCCTGATTTTGTGTAAGTTTGGTTGCATGCTTGTGATAGTTAGTGATGCTAACTTGCTGGTTGATGACCCAATGTACTTATTGGTGGCACTTATGGTGCAATTTGGTGTTAAAGATGATATGCCTTGGCTTAAGACGAGCCCGGTGATCGGGTTGTGCATTTCATGCATAGCATGTGCATCCATTACTTTGGCATAATGTTGGCTTATTGATGAAAGGATTATTGGACCTTGCAGTACCACATGGCTGCTTGGTCATTAAGAAGACAGAATGTTGTGTTGGGCGCTGTGTGTGGTTATGGTAGCAAGTCACGTACACTTCCCTTGGCATATCGGTAAAGCCTCGTACGTGAGGCTGTGGGATAAGAAGGAATAAGTTGACAGGAATACCAGACCGTGCAAGTAGGCTCAATACTCACTCTGATAGCTTACCCGTGGGCTGATCATGGTGGCATGTTGGCGAGTGCATTTGGATGTTATTTTCCACTTGTTGTGTCATTGCTATTACTTGTATGACCACCTGCTTATTGAGCCGTGGACTCACCCCCCGTTTTTCCACCCCCTCTGTTTCAGGACAAGGAGAGCGTGACAAGCTTGGTGTGGGTAGACTCAAGGGACGCGTTTTGTAGACGATGGGTAACTAGCCAAACCTGGTTTTACTTATACACGAAGGCTTAGGTGTATTGGCTTATATGACAGAACATGTAGTGCCCCATTTTGGTGTACAAAAATAATGTGAATATTAGTGGGTTGTTGTGTGTTTGAATCCATACTTCTTACTGTGTTATTTGTGGATGTTCGCTGCGCAATAATCACTTTTTCCCGTCGGGCCAGCTTCTGCCCGGAACTTGACTTAGGCCTTTGAGTGCCCTATGCTGAACTCTTGGTTGCATTCGGTGCCTGACCGGTCACGCATTGACGGGGCGTGACAAACTTGGTAGCGGAGCATGGTTATATGTTAAGGGGCATAGGGTTGATGTGCTTCCGTAGGCTGTTACCCATCATTAGAGACCGTGGGATGGTGAGAGCTGACTTGTTTATGTTGGTTTTCTTGTGCAATATGTGCAGGTAAGCCGACAAAAAGGAAGTTGGGAAAGGAAGTGTTTACTGATGTTGCCGCCCCGGATGTGCAATCCGTTCAGGATGCCGAGGATGGGGCTGATGAGATTTATGTCCCGGGGGATGCTGGTGATGAGTTGCCTAGCGAAGCAGAGTATTCAGATGCCTCCCAAGAGATGCCTTTGGAGGTGCTGAAGGCTAGTTTGCATGGTGTTAACAAGGCAGTTGAGACTATCGTGGAGGCGATTGTTGCTGATCGAAAAAGTAGGGAGAACCCGGTACAACGAGAACACAGCGGGGAATCAACTTTGGTGACATTTGTGAAACTTGATCCACCAACATTTTCCGGGGTTGAAAATGAAGATCCACAGCGATTTCTGGATGATGTGTGGAAATGTTGTCGAGTGATGGAATGCACTGATCATCGAGCAGTTGATCTTGCTGCTTTCCGGCTAAAGGGGGATGAAGCTAACAATTGGTATGATGCCAAAATGAGGGAGAGGATGCCTGATGCCGTCCCGTGGACCTGGACTGAGTTCTGTGCCGCATTTCTTGAACAATTCCTGCCTGAGAGTGTTAGGGATCAAAAAGCGGCAGAATTTGAACTCCTAAGGCAAGGGGACATGACAGTGGGAGAGTATGAGTCCAAGTTCACAAACCTGTCTAAGTATGCCTTGCATTTGATTCCAGATCAGCGGAGGAAGATCAAAAGGTTCATTGGAGGAATGAAGGGTTATATTTATAACTCTTTGGTGGCTATACCATTTAGCTCCTATGCTGAAGCAGTAGACAAAGCTCGGGCAATTGAGATGAAGACCCAAGCAGAAAGAGCTGAGGCAAGTGCCAAGAGAACAAGGCATGACAAGATGCAAGGCCAACAAAGTTTTTCTGTCGGTTCTAGCCAATTTCGAGGGCGTGGGAAGATAGGATTGTGGACTAACTTACCTAGGGCCCGATTTAGGGGCAGTTCAAGTTATGGTGCCTCAAGCTTTGGTGTGAATCCGATGAGTCCTAAAGCTAGCCAAATCAGGGGTGCTCAAAGTGTGTTAGTGAGTCCCGATAGTGTGTGTTTCAGGTGTGGCCAGTTTGGGCATATGGCACGGGAATGTCCGATGGGGAAAAATTTGTGTTATATATGTGGGCAGATAGGGCATATAGCCAAAGAGTGTCCTGCTGGGCAATCAGCCACGGCATCCAGTGTAGCATCACCACCACCTAGGCCACAACGGGCTGATAGTCAGTCTGTTTTTCGAGGCAGAGGAGGTGCTGGTCGCGGATCGTTTGGTAGAGGTAGTAGCTACCAACCGGGACAAGGGCAAGCACGTGTGTTTTGCATGACCCAAGAGGATGGCAAAGCCTCCAACACCGTTGTGACAGGTATATTGAAAGTTAATTCATGTCCTGCTCTGTGTTTAATTGATACGGGGTGTATGCACTCCTTTGTTAACTCACATTTTGCCAAGTATTTTGAGGAAGCCCCTAATGTTCTTGGAAGCCCCTTGGCTGTTTATACGCCACTTGATGAGCGGGTTTATGTGGATAGAGTGTACCGTGAATGTGATATTTGTGTGATGGAGTGTCATTTGCCGGTGGATTTGCTATTGTTGCCAATGGCTGACTTTGACGTAATTTTGGGCATGGATTGGTTGTCCCGGTACGGTGCCCGTGTGGATTGTGCAAGTAAAAGGGTGAAGTTTCAGCCCACTGGGGAGGCAGAATTTATTTTTCGAGGGAAGTTTGTTTCTTCTCAACCTCAATTGATCTCTGCGGTGAAAGCAACTCGGACGGCTCGGCAAACAGATTGCTTGTATTTGGCATCAGTTCTTAGTGTAGATGAGCCGAAAATTTCAATTAATGAAGTTTCTGTTGTTAATGAGTTCCTTGATGTTTTTTCTGATGACTTTCCAGGGTTACCTCCGGAACGTGAGATTGAGTTTGGCATTGAGCTTGTGCCTGGGGCAGAACCTATGTCAATTACACCTTATCGAATGGCCCCTACAGAATTGCGAGAGTTGAAAACTCAGCTACAGAATTTGCTGGATAAGGGATTCATCAGGTCTAGTGTGTCCCTGTGGGGCTCCGGTTTTGTTTGTTAAAAAGAAGGACGGTTCGATGAGGATGTGTATTGACTATCGGCAATTGAACAAACTGACAGTGCGGAATAAATATCCATTGCCTCGCATTGATGATTTGTTTGACCAATTGCAAGAGGCAAGATATTTTTTGAAGATTGACTTGAGGTCAGGTTATCATCAGTTGAGGATCAAGGAGGAAGATGTGTGGATAACAGCCTTCCGGACGGGCATTACGAATTTTTAGTGATGCCGTTTGGTCTGACTAATGCTCCAGCAGCATTTATGGACTTGATGAATCGGGTGTTTAAGCAATATCTCGATAAATTTGTGATTGTGTTTATTGATGATGTGCTTGTTTACTCCAAAACCAGGGAGGAACATGAGAAGCATTTGAGGGTTGTGCTACAGATCTTGCGGGAAGAAAAATTATTTGCAAAATTTTCCAAGTGTGAGTTCTGGTTGGAGAAAGTGTCATTTTTGGGTCATTTAATATCGGCTGAGGGTATTGAAGTAGACCCGCAGAAAGTGGAAGCAATTGTGAAGTGGCCGAAACCTACCAATGTGACGGAAGTACGGAGTTTCCTTGGGCTGGCAGGATATTACCGACGGTTTGTCGAAGGCTTCTCCACTATTGCTGCACCATTGTGTAGGTTAACTCAAAAGAAGAGACAATTCGTGTGGACCAATGCTTGTGAGGCTAGCTTCCAAGAGCTGAAGCAAAGGATGACAACAGCACCAGTTCTTGCATTGCCAAAAGAAAATGGTGTCTTTACTATATATTGTGACGCATCGAGGGTTGGTTTGGGTTGTGTATTAATGCAGGATGGCAGGGTGATTGCCTATGCGTCTCGGAAACTCAAAAAGAATGAGGAGAATTATCCGGTGCATGATTTGGAAATGGCAGCAGTGGTGTTTGCTCTAAAAATTTGGAGACATTATTTGTATGGAGAGCCGTGTGAGATTTATACGGACCATAAAGCCTGAAGTACATAATGGAGCAGCGGGATTTAAACTTAAGGCAACGGAGATGGGTAGAATTGCTCAAAGATTATGACTGTGTTATTAAGTACCATCCCGGAAAAGCAAATGTTGTAGCTGATGCCTTGAGTCGAAAATCTGTTGGTAGTTTGGCGCATCTTAGTGTGGTCAGAAGGCCCTCGGTTGGGGCATGGCACAAGTTGATGGACCAAGGCTTACAATGTGCGGTAGCTGAATCGGGAGCATTGTTGGCACACTACCAAGTGCGTCCTGTTTTAAATGAAGAAATTGCCAAGGCACAAGGTGAGGATTCAGAAACAAAGTTGTGGAAAGAGAGGGCTGCTCGGGGAGAAATGTCGGGATATATTGTTTCTAACGATGGCATTTTGAGATTCGGTTCAAGGATGTATGTTCCTGATGTTGGGGATCTCCATAATAAGCTCTTGGGTGAGGCACATCAGACCCGATACACCATGCACCTGGGTTCCACCAAGATGTACCATGATCTTAAGCCACATTATTGGTGGAACAATATGAAATGGGATGTGGCAAATTATATGGCTAAGTGTCTCACTTGCCAGCAAGTGAAAGGAGAACACCAGAAAGTACCAGGGTTACTTCATCCATTGCCTATACCGGAATGGAAGTGGGAAAGAATTGCCATGGATTTTGTTAGTGGACTACCTCGGACTGTTGGTGGAATGGATTCTATTTGGGTGATTGTAGACAGATTAACAAAGTCTGCACATTTCCTCCCGGTGAAAACTACTTACAACTTTGCCAAGTTAGCTCAAGTTTACATTGATGAGATTGTGAGATTGCATGGTGTGCCGGTTTCAGTAGTTTCTGATCGAGGCCCGCAATTCACATCCAAATTTTGGCGCAGCTTTCAGGAAGCAATGGGTACCCGACTTGATCTGAGCACCGCATTCCACCCGCAAACTGATGGTCAAAGTGAGCTGGTGATATAAATTTTAGAGGATATGTTACGGGCATGTGTACTAAACTACGGGGACAGTTGGAGCAAGTATCTTCCGTTGGTGGAATTCGCTTACAACAACAGTTACCAATCAAGCATTGGTATGGCACCATACGAAGCTTTATATGGGCGAAGATGCCGCACACCAATTTGTTGGGATGAAGTAGGAGTAAAGAAATTGCTCGGTCTAGAAATTGTTGAACTCACTACCAAAAAGGTGAAGATTGCCCGTGAAAATTTAATTGCTGCTCAAAATAGACAGAAATCTTATGCGGACAATAGGAGACGAGACTTAGAATTTTCAGTGGGAGATATGGTGTTCTTGAAAGTTTCCCCTACAAAAAGAGTTATGCGGTTTGGAAAGAAAGGCAAACTAGGACCTCGCTATGTTGGCCCGTTTGAAGTACTTGAAAGAATTGGCCCGGTGGCATATCGACTTGCACTACCACCAAATTTTTCTGGAATCCATCCGGTATTTCATGTGTCCATGCTACGAAAATACATATATGTTCCATCACACATACTTACTCCGCAGGATGTCCAGTTGGGAGAAGAACTAACCTATGAAGCGCAGCCTATTGAGATCATCGATAGACAAGTGCGCAGATTGCGGAATAAGGATGTAGTGTCTGTTAAAGTTATTTGGGAAGATGCTTCAGGGAAAGAGGCTGCGTGGGAATCGGAGCAGGAAATGATGGGCAAGTACCCGCATTTATTTTCAGATAAATTCGAGGACGAATTTATATAAAGGGGGAGATGATGTGATAACCCTTATAATTGTGGTACAATGCGTTTACTTGATGTGGAAGGGTGTTGGGATGAGAGCTGGCCTCAGTTGGCTAGCCATTGGCACGATTGGATTAATTGGGTCTTAAACCCCGATCAATTTGTGTTAAGTACTTAGGAGAACTAAGTGAAGGCTAAGTGAGGGTTAAGTTGGGGGTGTGCTGGCTTAGGTTTGTTGGTGCATGCTAAGCAGGAGGTGGAGAGGTGCTTGGGTATGGTGGCAGAATTTGGGGCTAAGGGGTCACAAGTGGCTGCTGACTAAGCTGCTAGCTTGGGCCTTAAATAGTCAAGCAAGCACCTCAACCCCCTTTTCTGCCCAATTTCGTGAGAAAACACTAAGGAAGATAGACTTAGCCATTCTCAAGGTTCTCCAAGGCATCCTACACAGAAAGGAAGGGGGTAAGTGCACTGGTTTGGAATTTTTAACGGCTTTGGTGCAAATTGGCTAGCTAGGTGTGCTGTGGGCATGGATAGCGCACCAACTAGACTTTATGGGAGACTTAAGGTTATGACCCTAAGTGGTTGGACTGAGAGAAGGTTTTTGGTTGTGTGGGGGCGTTAGTCAACTATGTTGGTGCATAATTGGCCCTGTTGGGAGCCAATTGGTACACTAATTGCGCAATTGGCCCTGCAGGTAACCAATTGACCCTGTAGGCGCACCAATGGTTCCGCAAGTGACCAATTGGTGAGCCAATAGGCACATCAACGTATAGGCTTATATGTTATGTATTTTTACTTGATGATATGTTGCTGCTAAAGTGTCTTTGTGCTGATTACTAATGTGTTTTATGTGTGGGCAGGTGCTAAAACCCAAGGAGCGCCAAAGGAGGGAGAAGGGCCTAGTAAGGCCTGATTTTGTGTAAGTTTGGTTGCATGCTTGTGATAGTTAGTGATGCTAACTTGCTGGTTGATGACCCAATGTACTTATTGGTGGCACTTATGGTGCAATTTGGTGTTAAAGATGATATGCCTTGGCTTAAGACGAGCCCGGTGATCGGGCTGTGCATTTCATGCATAGCATGTGCATCCATTACATTGGCATAATGTTGGCTTATTGATGAAAGGATTGTTGGACCTTGCAGTACCACATGGCTGCTTGGTCATTAAGATGACAGAATGTTATGTTGGGCACTGTGTGTGGTTATGGTAGCAAGTCACGTACACTTCTCGTGGCATATCGGTAAAGCCTCGTACGTGGGGCTGTGGGATAAGAAGGAATAAGTTGGCAGGAATACCAGACCGTGCAAGTAGGCTCAATACTCACTCTGATAGCTTACCCGTGGGCTGATCACGATGGCATGTTGGCGAGTGTATTTGGATGTTATTTTCCACTTGTTGTGTCATTGCTATTACTTGTATGACCACCTGCTTATTGAGCCGTGGACTCACCCCCCGTTTTTCCACCCCCTCTGTTTCAGGACAAGGAGAGTGTGACAAGCTTGGTGTGGGTAGACTCAAGGGACGCGTTTTGTAGACGATGGGTAACTAGCCAAACCTGGTTTTACTTGTACACGAAGGTTTAGGTGTATTGGCTTACATGACAGAACATGTAGTGCCCCATTTTGGTGTACAAAAATAATGTGAATATTAGTGGGCTGTTGTGTGTTTGAATCCGTACTTCTTACTGTGTTATTTGTGGATGTTTGCTGCGCAATAATCACTTTTGCCCGTCGGGCCAGCTTCTGCCCGGAACTTGACTTAGGCCTTTGGGTGCCCTATGCTGAACTCTTGGTTGCATTGGGTGCCTGGCCAGTCACGCATTGATGGGGCGTGACACATACAATTATACTTTCTCTCCTTCATCAAAAAAAGAAAACTTTCTCTCCCTTCGGCCATAATTTGAACTCCAAATTCATTTTGTAGAAGACTGTTTTTGGTTTCATCATGTTTAGTACTGTACCTAAACAGAAAGTATAACTTTTTCATTAAAAATTTACCTGTGGAGGAACAAATAGTAATTATTCACGTGCTCATCGAGTTCATTCTCCACTATGAAGGAATCAGCTAAAGTTTGCGCCATTAAAACAACTAGGTGAATAATAATTCTGTTCCCGACATGCCAATGTCCGAATTTTATCCTCTCCACTCCAAATTATTATCCCGAAAAGAGAGAGACACTCACGAATTGTGTTTTAGAGCTAGATACTATCAAGTATTCTCCCAAGCCAAAAGGAACTGAAGTAATTATCAAGAAAAAAAAATGTTATCTAACAGCAGAATATTAACTAAAAGATATAATATCCTATATTATCCGCCATTACTCATTTGCTCCGCCCAACCATTTTGGCTGATTAGAGATTCCACCCATTAGAAAATCCCAAGTTGAAGCAAAGGGAGCATATCCATTCGATGAGTGCATCACACCTCACAAGACTCCCATTCAAGCACCATCCCATAGAACACCCAAATGGGCAACAAGCAGAATCACCTATCATCCAACAGATACATCCCCATTGACTATCTTGTATCACCTCCTGAATTAAAGGGGTCATCATGTTGTGAAAAGCATTTTGCACTGATTCGATTCTTATCTTGTTCAATAGTTTGGCATAGTTACTATATATTTTTCCACTGGCTTCAACTGCTCTAGTGGTGGTGATGCAACAATGGCTTTTTTGTTTTTATTGATAGTAGAAGAGTATCCCCAACCAGGACTAATCTCTTCCTGAATTCCCTTCATGGAGAAGGTTCACAACAGAAACTTCGGAATTCATCCATCTTGTGCAAATGTTTTTGATCTTGGATGACTCTGAGCATGCTTTTATCAACGTCCAAGTCTATGTGAACAACCAATCTGAATCAAAACAATCTCAGATGAAGCTATTTGAATGACAACTGTGAAAAAACCCAATGTTAACCATTCCTATCCCCCAATAATACTTACAGCAGTAACCTCCCTATAAATATGTAACTCTAACTAGAGCCTAAAATTCCTCAGGCTTCAATTCAATCACTGGCTAAAGAAACTTGGAACCTAATTATTCCAAAGACCAGCAGTCTAGCAACAATCCAGCACTTCAAAAGTACAAATGCAGAATAGGGGTTTAAGGACCACGAGCTCTAGAGAAACAGAAGCAGCCAGTAGATTGACCCTCAGGTATCATGCCACCTCCCTTACTGGTATCAATTGCTTCTAGCAGCCTCACAACCTCATCCATTTCGGGGCGTTTCTCTGGATTTGCATCCCAACACTTGCGCATGACGCTTGCCAGTGAACTCGGGCAACATCTTGGGATTTCCGGCCTCAGATTCTGTCAAAACATCTTGTTGCATCAATATCACATCACAGTTCAAAACACAACATGCGGATTCTAAATGCTGTTGTACCACAAAGCTTAATAAAACCCGGAAAATATAGCCAAGCAAAGCCCTGCGAAACTTTAAGTTTCAGCAGATAGGCCATCCCACAGGGCCTGAAAATTTTAACAGGTACCCCGCTGTGGTCTCACAAGTGACACAGATTGAGAACACTAAATAAACGGGAAGCAATATTGCCTTTGCTTAAGGTTAGTATTTTTACCTTCCATCTTTTCTAATTATTAAAATGTGCAACTCAATGCTTGGCCTTTTTATTATAACCACCTTGCCTCTGATATGTAGACAAGTTGGAGGCGCACATATAAACAATGACTTATATTTGTACTAAAGTGGGGTAAGCCATGCGGCTGCTAATTTTGAACAATAGCAATGGCATCATGAAAGCCAGCAAACCTGTCGAACAACTTGAGACGAAATATCAGCAAAACTGAGGTCAGGATAAGGCATGTCGCAGCAATACATTTCCCATAAGCATATGCCAAAGCTGTACACATCGCACTTCCTGTTGTAAGGCTTACCATCAAGGACCTAAAAAGTTAACTTGTTTAGTTTCTTTAACCAGTGGCATCCAGATGAAAGAAAAGGCTGGCCCCATATATGGAAGAACAAGGTCCTACCTCTGGTGCCATGTAGCCAAGGGTACCAGTTTCCCCTGTCATGTCCCTGGGGTTCTGTGCCTCAACTCGAGCAACACCAAAATCAGCAATTTTAAGAGTTCTTTGACTATCTAGCAACATATTTTCTGTCTTAACATCACGATGTACAATCTTTTTAGAGTGAAGGTAGCTCAAACTGCAAAGCCAATCAAACAAAACAAACGCAATGAATTATGCTCGAATAACAAACAATCAAACTGAAACTCTGTACTTACCCCCTAGAAAGGTCCAAAGCAAGTTGAATCACAATCCTAAAGGCGAGTTTCTTTCTCCTATTTCTGATTAAAAATTTCTTTAGCGTCCCACCTGGAAGGTACTCAACAACAACACAGCATGCTTGGGCAGGTAGGGGATTACGACCATCACTGCTAGGGCCATTTGGAGGTATCTTAAGATTTGAAGTACCCATAGAAGCTCCAATAAACTGCAGTAGGCAATCCATGAAGTACAAGCAAAGGTCATTAACCATAAAGCTTTTAGAACACAAAAATCTTTGAACAATATGTAAAAGCATAGATAACTGAGATGATACATGATCACTGAAAGTGAGATAATTAAGCTGTCATGCCATACTGGGGAGAAGGTGTGAAATGCTAGGCCACATTTAAATCATTAATGAAGAAAATATCTCTTACCTTTGTGACATTTGGATGGTCAAGCTTATGCCAAACAGCAACCTCTTGCCGAAAGGATGCCCGAAGAGCAGCAGTTTCAGCAACAGTAGCAATCCCTTCTTCCCCCCAGTCTAATACCTTCACTATAATGTTTAAAAACAACAGTGGACAGTAATAGTTAGGACAGAACTAAGGCAAATACAAAAACTAACAATTCGACATGAAGTGGGTAATTCATACCCCATCTGTTCTACAATACCAACACCAACACTAATGAGAATTTGTTTTATAACGTTGTTTCAAGCTTTAGGACCAATGATATCATTGATATTAGCGACAAAACCTAAGCAATTAATGATTTCAAAGATTATACTACAAGAGATGAAGACGTCAAACTCCTTGTAAGTAAAGAACAGATAAACATACATTCAAAATCTGAAGCAGCACCAAACTAACTTGGCTCCTCAAAAAAGTTGATGCTTGAGAGTTGATGGCAAAAAGAGGGAATTTTGCAGGTTACAAGATTACCATACACCGAAGGGATTAGAAAAAAATACTGCACTGAGTTCATTTTTATTTCCTAACAAAATCAACCCGGGATATACATACCATCCATTCTGCATAATATCATAGTGTCGTTTTAGCAATCACTGTCTAAAATGACCACCCATGGTTGGAAAACTCAGAACAGAGAACATGCAAACTCAACAAGCTTTCCAACCTACTTTTACAAGCACGTTTTTTTCATGGCCATTTATTAAAGAAGAAGAAAGCATCTACAGACGGCAGGAACTAAAATTTTTTAATAATTGGAACCCTTTGAACATAATCATAATAAATAAACTGGAGAAGACTCGTACCAACCAAAAAAACACAGAACAACGAACGAGGCATACACCTATAGACAAAATCTTAGTGAAAGTTTCAAGACAGGAGTAGCGAGTGAGACAAAGCAACAAACAAAACAAGAGAAGGGAGATTAAACGGGTAAAATACCTGCAACATCTTGGCCATCGTAAGTGCCTCTATAGACGGTGCCGTAAGTTCCATGGGCTATAACATGCCTTATATCCAGTTTACCCAAATCAATTTCCCACTCTTCCTTCCTAGTAGTTGGCGCTTCCCTGTCCCTGGACCAAGCACGGCTCAGGTGCTTCTCCAGCTGAAGATCCCAGCTTTTGAAATCAATCTTGTCTGCCCTGAAGTACATCTCCTTATTGCTAATACTACCCACATCCTTCACCTTCGATAACAAGGCATTTGCGGCAGTTTTTGCTTCCTGGGTATTGGTTTTCTCGGCTTGTGTAGACCCGTCAGCTTCCTTCCCATTGAGTGACTCCATTGCTGTCTTCTTCTTTGGTGAACCTTTAACCCAAAAGAATTTTAAAGTTCTTAAAGCAAGAGATTTTAGTAGTAGGAGTTTGTTTTTTTTTTTTAATTTTTATTTTTCTAGAAACTATGTGATTGAATTAAATCAGGCAAACAATTGGTTTACCACCCTCGTAGAAAAGAAAACCTATGCGATGCAGACAAGTAATACGAATTTATGGACCTCAAATCTCAAAAATAGTTTTAAAAAAAAAATAAAAATCAATTTTTTGAAAGAACCGGAAGGAAGATTTTAGGGACTTTAATTGATAAAAAAATAAACAAAAACGCACATGAAGAAAAATACCATAAGAAAAAAGAAAGGAGGAATATATGAGATGTGACAAGATCAGAGAAGAATGAGAGAATTATAGGGTTTGTGGAGGAGAATTAAGGAGGAGAGGCCGAGGGAGCCAATCAGAGAAAAGAAGGAACCAAAAAGGAAAAATATTTGGGGGAGGGAATTTGAGGAGAGAGAGAGGGAGAGAAGAAAAAGTGTAGGCGCGCGAGGATTGTGGCCTAAAATAGCTGCGTGACTGTTTCAAAATCAAACACTTTTTGGCTCTGTTATGTTAGTTTATTAGACTGTACGGTAAAGGATAGTGCCCTGGCAGTAGTACAGATCCACATTAGTTGGTTTTTTTTTTTACCTTTTAAAAAACTTTGCCCCATAATTTTGCAACTTTTTGTAATTCCCTTTCTTAAATTAACCAATATAATATAATTCGTTCTTCAAACAATTTTTTTATGAGATGAAAACGGAATTTGTAAAGGATCGACCGTTTTGTTTTTCTTCTACATATGGGAGGTCTTCAAATATATGGATCAACTTCTGTGCACCTAACAAATACTCCCTTATCATCATTAAGATTACACTCAGAAATATCTATCTACATAAGTATATATGGTAATAACAATAATAATAACGAGAAAAATGATAAAAGTGGAATCCTATCACGTTATCACCAAAGCATAAAACATCCATTGACTCTTTCTTTAAAAAACGTCCTTTGACTCACGTAGACGACTTTTGGATTTTGATATACACTACCGACTTTTTGGACCCTGGAAGAGCTAAAGATCAAAAGGAACAAGCAACAGGCACCCCCCAACCCAACCTACCGTCTAATCCGTACCACCTAAGCTTCCATGACATATTCTATTATCAGATTGCGGGAGCATTAAGGATTATAGATAACACTAAATATAGCAGCATTTATTGTAATGAAACGAAATCACGCTTGATAAAGCCACATACCTAATTCACCGACCCTTGAATATAGGAAAAGACATTCCATGTGCATATCATTGCATGTATATCTATCTATAAAACTATTCAAGCAGCAGGGAATATACTACACATCTCCCACGTGCATAAAATGGTCGGCATAATTAAGGCAACCTCATTTTTACTTGAGTTTTGATGTGAAATCGAAACTGTACAAAACCGATGATTTGTTCGTTTCTCCTCTTGCATTTGGTATAAGTTACTATGGGCTCTCCGAAAAAAAAATTCTGAAAAACGTAGTGGTTCATGGGAATATTGTGAAACTACAGTAGGAATTTTATTGGGACCGCGAACGCATATTCCAAAGTGATCATGCAAGGTTCACACCGCACTTGTCAAAAGAAATCAACACCCAAGCTATGTGGGCGGCTGGGCGCTTACGAAGATGCCAATTGCCACGAGCAACAGGGATGTGACAAGCATCCGTGTGCGCAAATAAGTTGCAGCTTGATGTTAATTGGTAATGAAACTAATGTTGCTTTTTTTACTATGACACAAAGCAATTCATGATGCTCTTTTTTCCGGCTCAACACCCAGAAAAACGCCCGAAGAGTTTCCACATGGCTATCTCTTCAGCGTATCCACACCTCTAACCTACAAGGCTCATTCTGTTGGGATTAAATTTTTATTCCCAACACATTCTTACTGAGAGTTGTACCTTTAGAAATTCGTGCTCATAAAAGCAGTAGATTGGAAGTGCCAATTACACTTCTGTGCATGTTTGTGTATGTCTGTGGGAGTATACGTGTGTTCGTGTGAAACAACACATCAAGCACTTTCAAAGGAACTTAGAGACATTATTGGAAGACAAATATTTGGTTTCAACAGTCTCTTGTTGTATATTACATAGAAGATGGCATTTCATGGCTGAAGTGAATATATATACAAGGAAGCGCATTACCAATAGTTACCTTACCATTGAAGTCTGAAAGTATGAATACTTAGGTCCCCCTTCGTATGTTCAGGCCATTCAGCTTTGCCCAGAAATAAAGTTCTATTCATCCTGCAAGTTAAGAACCCGCTTCAAAGTTCGTTCTAGTAAAAATGCACACGCTCATTTTCAAAAGAAACAATATGTTCATCAGGTTTCTAAAGCACATGACGACACACCCTGACAGAAGTTGGGAGTACGTGAGGAAGTTATGCTTATAAAGAAACTGAAAACATTGCCCAAGAAATGTTGGAAGTTTACAGAGTCCTCAAAACCTACCCTTCCATAAAAAAAATAAGATGTGTTTCTTATTTTTCTTCTATATCTCTAATTAAAAAAGTTCTGCTAGTCCATCGTTATACATGGTCTCGTTCATTCCGACAAGTAACCACAACTTGAGCTCGTGGAAGGGTTTCATAGACTAAGACATTGGTCTGAAGAAATTAAAAATCATTTACTAACCTTCACGCTGAAGAGAAGACTACCATCTGAAACCTGCTGACCAACATTCACTTGGAGCCCATGAATTCGTCCAGCATTTGGTGCTTTTACTACATGCTGCAATTTTTAAACTTCAATTAGAAATTTAAGAAATAAAAGAGGGGTTTTTAGGTTTTTTGGGTCCCAATGTTTAGTGGTTTGGCCAATTTGGTACCCCGACATTTTTTTTGGCCGGGCAGGTACCCCGACTTTGCATGGGCAGGCCAAACGTGATCCCCCGATCAGGTACTTGCTGACGTGGAGGGCTGCCCTGATTTGAGGTCTGAGAGGTGCTCCAAAACGACGTCGCCTCGTGTCAAAACGACGTCGTTTTAGTTGCTTGGGTGGACACATCAGAACCTCATGTCTTTGTGGGGTCCGCATGCTACCAACCCGGATTCTTACCCAACCAATCGAAACCTGATGGATACCGAAACGAAACCCAACCCTTATCCGGTTTTATTTTTTTAAAAAAAGGTACAACCTGGTTTGATTGTTCATTTAATCATTTTTCTTTCTTTAATTTTTAAAAATATTTTAACATTAGTAAATTTTAGTTTTAATAAATTTTCTTTAAAAAAGAAACATTTCATTTTTTAAAAAATTCTAATTAAAAGTATAAACCAATCAGTTCTAACAACCAGATTGAATTTTTTTTTGAAAAAGGGCAATATGTGTATACTATTTATTTTAAATCCTGCCACAACGATTCAAGATAAAAATAAAAATATTAAAGTTTTTTTTTTTTTGCGTTACAATACTGACCGACGAATGAGTATATTCTTTCTCCTAAATTTTCTCCTTCACCTTTTGTTACTTTTTTTTATTAACCATTTTTTTCTAAAAAAAAAGAAAGCAACAGTAAGTCAACCCCTCACCGTCGACCCCTTCCACCATCACCATCACCCCCACCCTCTTCTCAAATACCCACCACCACCAACCTCTTCAAACACAAAATCCCGTAGCACAACAAATGGAAATCGATCTGCAACTAATGAGATTTAATTTTGATTTTCAGAAAAAAGAAATCCACAAATACCCACCCATCACCGACCTGCAACGCTCTTCAAAATAAAATTTGATTTTTTAATCATCACCCAACCAAATCCTATCATCAAAATCCCATATTCCTTTCTACCCGTTGCAATCCAATTCAATCTCAGAGGACAATCCCAACAGCAAGGGACGACGGCGAGACCAGTTTTGAAGGAGGAGAGGAAGGAGTGGCGGTTGGCTGTTGCAACGCGGCGGCGATGTCACACGCAGCTGTTGCTGTTGTCGACGGAAGATCTCAAGGGCGACAGTCTTCGTGGCGGTGGAAGCTTTGCAGCGACGGTTCCGACGCGGCAGCTGGGGTGGTTGCCCGGCTAGTGACCGTCTTCCTCCCGGACAGCCTGGCTTCGTGTTCGGGTCGGCGGGTTTAAAGCTCTGATGGGAGCACTCATTTCCATGGCGGCATCAGCTGCAAGGGGAAGAGATAAACCCAATTTTTTGCTCCTCACAGTCGTGCTGCGATGTGTTTTTTATAATTCTGTGTTTTTCTATAATTCTCCATTTATGATTTACATTTGACTTATTTAAGATGAAGTGTTATGCATTTTTTATGAATGGTTGATGGATGGCAAAACCAATTTTTTTTTTGCAATAGAACTCTGGTAAATTTTGGTTTTTCATAAAGAACAATGTTGTGGCTTTGGGGACATTGATAGNTCATTTCCATGGCGGCATCAGCTGCAAGGGGAAGAGATAAACCCAATTTTTTGCTCCTCACAGTCGTGCTGCGATGTGTTTTTTATAATTCTGTGTTTTTCTATAATTCTCCATTTATGATTTACATTTGACTTATTTAAGATGAAGTGTTATGCATTTTTTATGAATGGTTGATGGATGGCAAAACCAATTTTTTTTTTGCAATAGAACTCTGGTAAATTTTGGTTTTTCATAAAGAACAATGTTGTGGCTTTGGGGACATTGATAGAAAAATTGAAGAACACGTTTATTCGACAAAAAACACATTATTTATTTAAATCCAAGCAAGATTTTTTAAAAACTAAGATTTACTCATTTTTAAGATTTTTTAAAATAAAATTTGATTAAAAGAAAGAAAATGATTAAATAAATAATTAAAATCGGGTCAACTTTCGTTTCGGTATCCATTAGGTTTCGGGTCGGTTGGGTGAAGAACCAAGGGTTGGTTCTATACGGAGCCCACAAAGACACGTGGATCTGACGTGTCCCCCGAACCCTTTAAAACGACGTCGTTTTGGTGCGAGACGGCGTCGTTTTAGAACACCTCCTAAACCTCAAATCCGGGCAGCCCTCCACGTCAGCAAGTACCTGACCGGGGGATCACGTTTGGCCTGCCCATGCAAAGTCGGGGTACCTGCCCGGACAAAAAAAATGTCGGGGTACCAAATTGGCCAAACCACTAAACATTGGGACCCAAAAAACCCAAAAACCCAATAAAAGAGTCAAATGCAGGATACGAGTGCCAATAAATACAAACCTCCATCTTCATGGCTTCTAAGACTAATATAGGCTGCCCTTCCACAACATTTGTTCCATCCTTGGCCAGAACCTTAACCACTAAACCAGCCATGGGAGCCACAACTGATCCTGGGGCGTGAGATACTGTCTCAAAATTGGTCTTTTGTTGGGTCTCATCATCATTGAACAACTCAATACCTAATTTCTGTTTGAATTGGTGGTGATGCGACTTATGCCATAAGTGAATGTGCTCTATCATGTCCTGCAGATGGGAGAAGGTATCACTCAACTGGGACAGATAATCAGACAATAGCCAGCTTCTCCTTCTCCGCATTGAGCAACATTCAATCACCAAATGTAACGCTTGCTTATCTTAATAAATCTCGTCATAACATTTTGCAAAATGAGGCAATAAGAATAGCAGATAAAATATTTCAAGAAAGCAAGCAAACCGCATGAGATTGTGGAGGTGACATAGGGGGTTCATAAAAAAATAGCATCGCTAAATCAGTGCCCCCTGTGACAACTGCAGTATTTGAATCACAAAAGCTGCAATAACTGGACCCAACTCAAAACAATGGGAGACAAAATTCACAAAATTAATGACTCAAACAGACATATCTTTAATTTTACATTCTCACCATAAACCATAAAACATGAGATATCAAAAAGAAAGGAAAAGGTATATATAGGCATGAAAATTTCAAGATAAAGTTCAAAGAGAGAGCAAGAATGCATATTAAAAGTACGCATAGACTAATCTTACATGTGCTTTAAAGATTGCTCTATACAGGCAATTACCTTGGAATAAGAAGCCAAGCTAACGTCCATGCTTACACCATCAATTTCAATTCTGAATTCATTGTCGTGCAAATGTGTGGCTCTGACCTCCACGCCAGCAGAATTGACCTCTCCTGTCTGCAAATGTATAAAAGATCAGGGGGTTGGTAACCCAAGCATTCCAGCTAGATTCACAATAATTCTCAGTTTCAAACCTTCTTTCTATGTTGATGATGGCTGATAATTACCTTAATTAGATACTTCCCATCTGACTGATAAGTGACTGTTAGCGTCAAACTCCTTGAGCCAGTTTTGTCATATTCATTCTCCCAGTCCAGTTCTATGATACGCATAGCTGGATGATGAACTCTAAAAGGGGGATTGGAGTACCATATGGAGAACAAGCTGTTCTTCCCTGAGGATATTGCAGCCACCGATCTTATGAGGACTTCAAAGGCATAATAAGCATTGAAATATGAAAAAGAAACTTCAACATACCAGGGACACTTTCTTTCGAAAAAGAGTGTTCCTTGGCACAAAGACATGCAGCAATCATGGTTGCACTAAATGTAGCATTATTATACGCTTCCTTCGCTAACACTGAGTTGCTAGGATCAACAAAAATCTCATCTTTATGATGTTCAATAAAGTGGGTTTCAACATTGCCCTCTTCAAAGGCCCTATGGTCGGCAAGTTTCTGGAGAAAGCTGATATTTGTTGGGACACCTGCAACCTGCCAACNCTTCAAAGGCCCTATGGTCGGCAAGTTTCTGGAGAAAGCTGATATTTGTTGGGACACCTGCAACCTGCCAACCACAATGTCTACAACTGGTCACATTGGTATGAATAGATTCTGGGAATAATAATAGCTCAAAAGGAAGGAAGCTAGCCACATAATTGTTGAAACAAATAATAGAGCAAACAGCAGCTAACACATGACTGTGCCGAGGACAGACTTGAAATTTTGACAAGCAATCCTTCAGTTTAATTAATGCAGCAGCACGGTTTCCTCCCCAGACAACAAGCTTAGCAATCATAGGATCATAGTGCATGCTAACGGTATCCCCCTGTTGAACACCAGTCTCAACCCGAACTGCCAAAGATGAAATACTTGGTATAAGCCCAAGAGATAGGAAGGAGCGTGTAAAAAGGCAAGAAATGGCAAAACCTACACCCACACAATGTACTAAATACTGATTGATTCACTTAATTGCCAAGGTGCACAGTGTTTTATTGAAATTGCACCTGTTGACGAAACTGGAACAGGGTGATAATGATGGAGGACTCCAGTTGCAGGAAGAAATCCTTTTGGAACATTTTCTGCATATATCCGGGCTTCAAAGGCATGACCTATCAAAGAAACGTTTATCATAAAATTGTATAAATGTGGCCTAGAAAACCAAGCTACATGAAGAGTGGAACCAGCAGTTTCAACTTAACCTCAAATGATTAACATGAAGCAGAAACTAAGGGATCGTTTTAACCTCAATAAATACAATTAAAAGAAAAGGACTCTTCTCACTTTGTTGCAATGACATTAGTATATGCTCGGGGTATTGCGATAATATTAGTATACGCTATTTCATATGCTTGTACCAGTAAACGTAATGGCATGTGACCTAAATAAAGACCATTGGTGCTTTTCAATTTATCATTTGACTACACTCTAAATATCTTTCATTGCCAGTTGTATAGAATAAGCTTGATTATTTCAGCATTCTTTTTCTCCATCAATCTAAAAGGAAACAGGAAGTATAGGAAATGCAATATATTCACAGTACACCCCTTCCCAGAAAATGAAAAAAGTTTGCTGCGAGCACCATAGCACAGAAGTTTAGGAGCGGCATGCCATAAATTATGAAAGCAAAGGGTATAGTCCACCAGTAACACCTAACTATACATGACTCTTCTTCAGGGGAATAAATTTACCAAGTAGTGGCACCTGTGACTGACTAATAGGTAGTGGTTCTCCATTGGCAACACGAATTTGCCACTCAACAAGATCTTGATCAACAATCATCTCGGTCACAGGATGCTCAACCTACAAAAGAATACGAATGCTCGCCATCTGCATTATGTTAAGCATGCAGAGCAAAAGATAATAACAAAGAAAGTTTAAAAGAAACAAAACGACAGAGAAAGACAATAAAAGAAGGAAAATTAAGCACCTGAAGACGGGTGTTCATCTCCATAAAATAAAACTGACCCGAGACTGTATCCACTATAAACTCCACAGTTCCAGCATTGTGGTAACCAACTGCCTTTTAACATGCAAGAAGAACCAAGCAGTAATTACAATCATGCAAGAAATAAGACACTCAACTATGGCTAGAGGAAAATGAAAAGGCAATACCTTGGCTGCTGAGACTGCAGCCTGACCCAAATGGGAGCGGAAGTCGTTCTTAACATTTGGCTGCATCAACAGATTTCAATTACAAACTTTTTACATCCACAACAGGAAACCAACACTAAAACTGCTGAAACCAAACATTACAGCCGGAGCCTCTTCAATTATCTTCTGGTGTCTTCTCTGTACACTGCAATCCCTTTCAAACAGATGCAGTACATTGCCATTTTTGTCCCCAAATACCTAAAACAATCAAGAAGGAAGACTAAAGCAAATCTTAACGCCTAAACCAAACATATTATGAATTTTAAGACAGCACAAGCATCTGAGAAATATTTGAAATTAAACCATGGAATTTTCAAGAGTGTTAAAAAGAGAAACGATGGCATAGTTAACCAAACAAACAAATTTAGTTATTGCTTGAAACTGATTGACTAGAGAAGAAATGCTAGAGATTCACTCGGCCAAATAAGTGTACCTGGACTTCTATGTGCCGTGGCTGCGTGATGTATTTCTCTAACAAAATGGTGTTTATGCCAAAAGAAGCAGCAGCCTCGCGTTGTGCTCCCAAGAAAGCATCAACAAACTCTGCCGGACTTTGCACTATTCTCATACCCTATAATCTGCACTATGTGAGAACTAAGAACTTAACCCAAAACAAATCTAATAACTAACATAACAAAGACAGCTGCATCTACAGTATTTCACGTTTAAAAGCTGTTATTGCAACGATATAAAGTGGCGAAAAGCTCCATCAAACGAGGGGCAACAATAAACATGTAATAAACTACTGATGCAGAGACTCGGATCACAGTTTTTGAGCTAAAATGTCCATCACAAGTCCTGATTACTGAGTATCCAATTAAATTACAGAAACCAGCAAACCAACCTTGCCTCCACCTCCATGAGTTGGCTTTATTAAGATCGGGTATCCAATCTTATCCGCTTCTGCCTTCATAATCTCAATGTCTTGTTCACTTCCATGATATCCAGGCACAAGTGGGACCCCTGCTGCACCCATGATTCGCTTTGATGCACTGAAAAACATTGAACATAATTTCTGAAAACAAAAAAAACAAAACTCACAATTTCCCTCTTCCTTAAATAATCACACAGCAAGAAAAACGAGTACATCCAAAGAGGAAAAAAAAAACACGAGAAATTGATTTGCAACACCTTTTATCGCCCATATCTCGAATAGCGGAAGCCGGAGGACCTATGAAGGTAAGCCCCTTGTCTTCACAGAGCGTCGCAAAGTCAGCACTCTCTGACAAGAAACCGTAACCTGGATGGATGGCCTGATATGTAGGCGTAGCAGGTGTCAAATAGTAAGCCAGTCAGATTAACAACAAAGTGAAGCTATTAACAAGTGATCAACAGACTCCATTACTACTAATCACTGACAACGAACTACATTATGTACCACAAACACGTAACTAATTCTACCATTTTCTCGGTTTTCTAGACTATCTCGTAAACTAAACGCAGCGTTTCGAAGCTGACCTGAGCACCAGTACGAATCGCGGACTCGACGATCGCGGAGCCGTTCAAATAACTGGCGCGAGCGGGTGGCGGGCCGATGCGTACGGCCTCGTCGGCTGATTTCACGTGAAGCGAGTCCCTGTCAGCGTCGCTGTAAACGGCGACGGTTTGGATTCCTAACCGCTTGGCGGTCCTCATGATCCTGCAAGCAATTTCGCCACGGTTGGCTATTAAGATTTTCTCTATGCTGCTGGAAGGAGTCGTTTCGGCGGTGGTGGAGGAGAGGCTGCTGGTCGAGGAAGGTTGTTCGGCGGAGAAGAGGCGTGTTTGGATGATAAGGAAGGGCTTGCTGCGACGGTGGCCTCGGCGGAGGAGTGATGCGATCGGCGCCATGGTGGTGGTGGTTTGGGTGGGATGAGAGAAATGATGAGAGCTATGTGTTTTTTGGACTGTTTTGAGAGAGTGAAGAGAATAATTGAAAAGAGGGAAACGGAAGGAGAACGTTAAAAAAAAAATCGAGGATGAAATTTGGAGTGGTGGCTTTTTGGTCATTTGGCGGTGTACGTTGAGGGGTAGTTGTGGAAAGGAAGAAGACTTGATGCGTGACGTGGTGAGATATGTATGGGTTACCTGTCAGGAGGGGATAAATGGATATTCATGTGATGTGGAGCTTACTTGGGATAAGATCATAGGACTAGGAGTGCTCTTAATTATTTTGTGAGATAACCCAAAATCTTTGTCATGTTTCTGTAAATGCAGGTCATTAGTACTACGCTATTCATAAAAGAAGGCTGTCTTGTGTTTAAAAATTAAAATTGAAGGTTATGGAGCAAAATGCCTATTCTTTGCGGTCCATGACTTCACCTTATAGCTTAAAGCATTCAATTAAGAAAAAATTTACTCATATACATAAGTTTTGTATAAGATTACTTACGAAAACAATTATTTTTTTGCTTGAAAATGCTGAAATGAAATGATTAGCATAAATATATATCTTTAGTTATCTTTTGTGCTTTTTTTATTTGTTTTAGTCTTTTTTGTTGTATGGTTGCATGCGACTTGTTAACCCATTACTACTAGTATATCTTTCTATTTGTAAATTTGGTGAGAATTCAATTCAATAACCATAGATCCATCGTTTTTTTAGATCCACAAAAATTTGTGATGTTTTGATAGTTGAAGCGGGTAAATTAGTGTGTGAGTCTTATCAACCGCAATCTTCTGTCAAGTTATGAAGGAAGGAGTTTGTTGGGAAGTAGTCATGGAACGATTATGTAAATAATTCTACTACAATAACAATTTACTTGTAATAAATTTACTATGTTTTTACTCAGAAAAAAAAAACTAATATGTTTTTACTCAGGGAAAAAACTAAAATAGATTTTACTGTTTAATTAATGACTGCCGTCCTATTGGAAAAGGTATAAATTATTATATTAGCTGGAGTTGACCATATATCTTTCTGTATGTGGGCTAAATGTTGCTGCTGAATGTAGCAGTTCGCTGTACCAGCAACAAAATGGGCTCCATGAATAGCATGATGCCCGGTCCAAATAAGGAAGAGGGTGCAGTAGCAGGATCATTCAATCATGGGCCCAAGTGTGCATATTAAATTCCGCCGAAAAAGCCCGCCTTCGACCAAACGCACAACCCGTCACTGAATATCATTAACCCACCCATAACGAACCCACTAAACTCATCCGAGTAATAAATGCAAGCGTCACCTGGACTGAAAAAATAAAGTGACTGGCAAATTCATATAGGATTTGGCCCCTAGTCTTAAAAAAGAGAGGAAACAAACACGTTCAGTTTCATTTTTTTAAGTTGGTATAATCATGTTCTAATTTTTGCATAGACAAAAACGTATTTCTCTGGGTTGTGTCTATGCATATTCACTGCATAAAAACACAAAGAGTTGCAGAGAAATGATAGAGCAAATGACTACTTTCCAGTATTATCAGCGTGCCATCCAGATTTTCTTTTCTTTTTTTTTTTTTTCTTAATCGCGCCATCCAGATATGTACTTAGGTAATAAAGGGCATCCATAAGCTGGTGTGTGTCCTAAGAGCAGCACATGGCAAAGGCATTTATTAGTGACAGTTGTGAGGTGGGGATACATAACTTTTGCTTAACAAAATCATGGCAATTATAGTACCCTTGCTTTTTAGAATCTTCAAGGAGACGGGCGGGGCGGGGCAATGTGAAGGTGGCGTGAGACCACCTGGAATTTGATGGAATGGAACCAAATTTTGTACTCAACCTGATTTGGGGGTCCATTGGCCTGATCTCTCGTCGTTTTATACGTGTAGTATTGGAAAGAATCCAACTTAATGGGAATACATGTAGGTGGGTTCGATATATTTGGATGGGCTTCCTTAAACCTTGTATTCGAGTCACCTAGAAGCTCCAACAACAAAGTGGTGTTTTTAGCTTTCCAGTTTCCACCATCAGTATCTATCAAACAAAGAAGGGTTCCCACCATCACGCATCAGTTCATCAATAGGTGGAAGAACCATGATTTATCTTTTGTTAATTTTTGCAGAGAACGAACAAAAGAGGGTAAAGTTTAGCTGGCATTTGGTTGGGTAGCGGACCCCAATTATCAATACATATCAAATCACTCACGAGCTTAATAGCAAGTTAGTAACAAATTAAGAGAGGGAAAAAAGGGGGCCAAGTTAGTAACAAATAGACGATGCTTTTTTTTTCACCACGCTTCCCTCCTTTTTCTCTTGTTCTCTCTCTCTCTCTCTCTCTTTTTTTTTTTCTGATCAGCTATTCAATATGAAAAAGGAAACTATTTTATGAATTTAAGTAAACGAAGTTTTATGTCACATTGTTCATACGGCTTTGATGCATAATCATCCTCCACTTCTACCTTTTAACTCATTTAGTTTGTGAGAGCATTTGCTTTCTGTGAAGTTACTAGCAGTTTCCAAGAAAAAAATAATAATAATGACCCTGCAATTGACTCTCATGATTCCTTCTCGACAAACACATGATTTGTTAGAGGATCGACTCCTGCAACTTGGGATTTCAGAACAATGCTTTCCTTCTATTTATCTTAAACTTTAAGGAAAGCATCGTGAATAGTTAGCTTGTAAGGAAGAGAAGGGAGCAAGCTAACATCAATGATAATGCGAGGGGGCTATATAAAGGATTAAAAATCACACCACCAACCTTATGGACTACTACCCCCACTCTACTAGTCTATTCCTTCCTCTCGCTCTCAAGCATATACTTTATTGTAATTCTCAAACCGGCCTTATCTATTTACTATGTATCGATCTGTTGCAGGAAAGCTGAAGCTTTCAACTACTGGTTTTGACAAAACGATCACATTCTTGTTATCTAACAAACAAATTTTCCAAATCGGCGCACTTATTTTTGGACGGATCAGCGGTCACTTGACGACCAAAAATTATTATTTATTTCCCACCAAACACACACAAAACTCAAAAAAGCTTCTCATAATAATTCAATGCCCATCAATTCAATGTCTTTTTCGATAGAGAAAGTCCAAATGATAATGCTTTTCCCACATATAATCATACTTTTTAGGCTAATAACATGCTTGTCCATCTCCCTTCGCACAAAAAAGTAACTAGGCTAGACTGTACTATTTTGCCTTGTTAATTTCCAGTGTCTTAATCTTGTATTCATAAGTTGGTGTAGATTAGTTTCTAAATTTATAGATAACTGGATTTCATTTATTCTAATATGATAGTATTAATAAGCAGAAAAGAACAACTGCATAATTTCGTTTTTTTTTTTTCTCCTTTTCTTAACCATTTGGTTTCTCTCTCACTTAACTCGTTCTATTCTATGACTGCAGAGACCAGCAGTCTTATAGATGTTGTGGATATATACGTTTCTTGGGCAATTGATTAAGATTCCTTTGTTCAAATAGTACTGATTAAGATTATTATGGAACCATATGGATTAATCATAGCTCTCTCATCTGCCGATCGAGATGCCTTTTCTCAGACACAAGAAATGTAATCATTAAGGCCGAGTTTGCCGTTCAACACTTGTTCCTGAGAGAAATAAACAAATAAAAGCAAAATCTGGTGAACATACTATGAATGATAGTAGCAGAATAATGTTCAGTTCTTTTTTTTTTTTGTTTCTGAACCAGTATAATGTTCAGTTCCGTCCTTTAAAACTGCTCCAGTTTGCAGTCTATTCTTTTTTTTTTTCATCCACCTAAACCGATTAAATTAATTATACAAATTTTTATAATTGGAGTATAAGAAATTAATTAGACCATGAAAACATGAGGCCCCTGGTGTTGCAAAGCAATAAATAAAGGCAAAAACAAAAACTGCCGTGCAATTATTCTTATTATTTTCTCCTGCCTCTGTGGAGTCCAAAACTCTTGAAAATACAATGGCATCACCCCATTGAATGAATAGTTAGTAATAGCTGCGAGAATAAAAAACTGAAATCGGTCTTGATAAAAAAAAAAAAAAGAAAAAAGAAAACTGAGATTGGTGAGATTTTGACTTTGGACAAATATATAATTTTCGGATTGATACTCAAGACATTGACTATGGGAACTAAACCATATTAATCCTAAATTACAGCTTTGCTGACAAATAAAATGCTCCAAGACCAACGTTAATAAGTGCTAAAATCTTTTTACCGTCAATAGTAACCCTTTATTGTGGGAAGACATAATCAAAGTAAGAGCAAACAGAAGGGTGTTTTCATTCATTCTTTTTTCTTTCAACCAAGGCTGTTTTTGTTCTTAGTTCGTTCAAAGGATGCAACAGAGCAGTAAAGAAAATAATATTCGTCAAAAAATAAAGAAAATAATACATAAATAACTCGTCCATTCATGATATACATGTGGTCCTAATTGTTCAATAGTGCAGCAGACAGACTAGTATAATGGAATTTTTAGTCGCGTGATGAATGACGAGCCGTCCCCTGCCACCGCCCAACCCTTAACCACCTCTAAAGTGTCACACCTTAGTCATTGCCCATTAAGCATTGAAAGATCCTCACTTTTTCTAATCTTCCTACTTACCCAATATACCCTCCTTCCATTCTTCAGATTTTCTTAATCAATTCCCATTTTTCAGATTAATCCCTTCTATTGCCATAATAGGTCCATTATTATTACCGCTGGTCTTAAATGGCCCTAGATTGCTTAAAATCCTCCTCCTCTACCCTCTTATCAATTCAATGGTAGACTTGAAACCAACGGCTAGTGGGCGGAATTTATTAAGGCCGTAGATCCGATTTCCGGTGGGCATTAATTTTGGATGGTAAATCTTTTTCCAAGGATTAACAATCTACCATATTCAACCCATTTGGATTCCATCCTGTTTTTTGCAAGGAAAATAGTAAACTTTTTTTAAAAGAAAAAGAATCTTTATTGGTTTGCTCAAATGTAATGAACCATAAATTGGTTAGGTATAATCTATAGTATATTGAACAATCACGTGGGCAGATTGTGTAGCCAAAATAAAACACGCACCAAAATGGACAGGGTGATACCTACTTCTCTTTTGACCTACTTACTTGAGATCATTGACCATAAATGAGATAATAAAAAAAATACATTAACCACATCACAAGGGGAGATTTAATTTAGTGCATATTTTAGTATTTTTACAGTTAATTAGGGAATCCGCCCAGTTCCGCACAACCAAGGCAAGACAATCTTTCCGGTAAGTAAAAGTTCATACTATAAATATGACTAAAACAAAAGTAAAAAATTCAGAAACCCAAAGGGAAAAACAAACACATCCTTGAAAGTTTCCAAGGACAACACTGTCATTGCAGCCAACGTTAAGAAAATCTCCATCTTCCTGTCAAATCCATTTGAAACGAAACCAATCTCTCTCTCTAGTTGACTGGTTTTTCCATAAGAAGAATACAACACAGGAAAGCCACCGTAAATCCTTTCTTTTGTCAATTTCTTTTCGGTAATTTAACAACAATCCAGAGAGAGGTAATTTTGTGCTTTAGTTGCCAACTTATTATTATTCTTCTGTTGGTTGCTTTTTCTTTTCATTTTGTTTTCTCATTTGACAGTTCTCTTTCTCACTAGCCGTACCAAAACAACAAAAGCAGCATAAAAAGCAAGCAACCAGAAAGAGAGAGAGGAAAAAACAGAGACGCGTACAGAGATCTAGCAAACATGGGGTGAGAGAATCGAGAAGGAGAAAGGAAGGAGCAGAAGCTGAAGTTGTTTTGTTTTAGCTGTGCGTTACACAGATTATTACTATTAAGCCTGAAAGAAAACCACACAGTTATCGGTTTCTTCTGGTGAGTTCTGTTTTCTCTCTTTCTTGTTCGATGAATCATCATCGAACTCTCCGCTGCCGCCTGCGTTTTAACAGGGCAGATTTTTTGATGTAGTTTCACTTTTCCGGTCTTTTCGAGGTTGATCGTGTCGTGTCGTTCACGTGCTTTTTTTTTTGTTTCGTAGAATTCTATGTTTCTGTCTTTGTGATCATGCAAAATGGAGTGACCTTTTGCGTTTCACGGAAGCAATCCTCTTTGTCTTTCACTGTGTTTTTTTTACAGATTCTCTTATTAACTGACTCCTTTTTTTTTTTTTATCGCGATTTTTGTGGTGTCACTTTGATCAGGTGCCGGTTACAAATTTTGACGGTGACTGTTGCTCTTTCTACTTGATATTGGGCTTAGTATTTTAGCCGATCAGGTATTCAATTTCGCTTTTTGGTCTTGTTTCTTAGTTTTAAGGGGTTCTGATCTTACAAATTCACTTATGTTCTGTTTTCGTTGACGTTGTTGGTCTAGGTACAAGGAGCAAGATACAGAGCTTTGTACTAGTTTTTTACTGGGATCGTGACGATCGTCATTTAATTATTCGAAGATCGCTGTTTTTGGCTGATCGGATTATAGCTTAACCTTCGTGTTCTTGAATTGAGCCATGGCTGCTACAACCCCAGCAGCTTCTAAGCGTAAATACTCATGGTGGTGGGATAGCCACATAAGCCCGAAAAACTCGAAATGGCTTCAGGAGAATCTTACAGGTATTGCATTGTTTTACTTCAGGGTCTGCATTTCTTTTTCAGATGGTGAAGTATGGTGTTTATGTGGCCTAGCATATGTCTTTTTGGTTATGCTCTTGACTTGATGCGCTTTGGTGTTGTAGCATAAGAATGTTTACATTGTTGTACGGTGAAGGGCCTTAAACTAAATTACAACGAAATAAGCAACTGTCTTAAACTCATACCTATGACTTTCTGCTATTACTATGAAGTCTTGCTTTACTTGGTATGAAATGGCCCATGGTTAGTTATTTTGAGTGTGTTATGGAAGTTGTCTGGGTATTGAGGAGGCTTGCATCGAACACAGTAATCAATAATTTTTCAAAAAAGGAAAAAAGAACACCATAATTAATAGCACTGGCATATTACTGTAACTAGCCATCAATTTTCTTCAAAAATTTCCTCATCCTGTCTCTCTTTTTTTCTCGTTTTTCATTGTTCATAATGATAATAATAATAATAAGCATGATATGAATTGATTTTGATGAATTTGGAATTTTGCGGTACTTGCTGCTGCAGATGCACACTTTCCAATATTGGAATCAGAATGAAATGGGTCTTGTTGCAAGTGGCCTCTAAAAGAAACACAATCAAAGAACTAATTAACAGGGTTGAATAAGATGGAACACTTCTAATATTTTTATTTGGAAATAATGTAGAAGCTTGAGAACGGAAACCAATTAAGCCTTAAGGTTCTCTTCAGTTGCCAAATTGTGTCAGGAAATGCCAAAATTACGTCAGAAGCTTTCTGACTTACTTTCTTCCAGCCATGTGACTAAAAATATAGTTTGCTTCTGTCTGAAATGCCTTGGTCACAAAATTTTGCGGTTTCGGCCTTGGTATTGAAGTCTAAGTCTGAATTACTAGTAATGGTTGCTGATATGAGATTATGTAATTGTAATTCCATGGTTTTCCAATTGTTATTCGGTGCTTGTACATTTGCTTTTCCTTTGGTTTATAGCTTCTATCCGAGTCTTAGTGTGCTTATTTTTGTCAATGCATTTCATGTACAACTCTTAAGCTTGTTCCTTTTCTTTTCTGGCATGGATTTCTGTGGTCTCTATTTTCTCATTTAATCTCATGCATATTCTCCGTCTTTATCTTTCGTATTGACTGCTGTAATTCTTTTGATTTTTGTTCTGTGCTTGACTGCACATATATAGTCTTTCTAATGAATCTGTTATTGTTGAGCAGATATGGATGTCAAAGTCAAACAGATGATCAAACTCATTGAAGAAGATGCAGATTCCTTTGCAAGGAGGGCTGAGATGTATTATAAGAAACGCCCAGAGCTTATGAAACTGGTTGAAGAGTTTTATAGAGCCTATCGTGCGCTGGCGGAAAGATATGACCATGCAACCGGGGCACTACGCCAGGCACATCGAACAATGGCAGAAGCATTCCCCAATCAAATTCCCTTTATGCTGTCTGATGATTCACCTGGATTTCTTACTGATGGTGATCCACGTGCACTTTTTGACTCTGATGAGCAGCAAAAGGATGTTTCTGGAATCTCGCCATTTCATGCCCATTCCACCAGGAGGAATGGAGCTTTTACTGATGAATCAGATTCAGTGCTTGGTAGAAAGGGTTTGAAACAGTTTAATGATTTGTTTGGTTCTGGGGATGGGCTGCACCATGGAAAGTTTGCAGAAGGGCGGGCAAGGAAAGGCCTCAATTTTAATGAGGCAGAGGAGAAAGACCGAGGTTTGCAAAATAGTGGCATCCATGAGACTAGGGCTAGAGTCCCATCCGATTCCGAACGAATGAGTAAAGCTGAGCTAGAAATATTGAATTTAAAGAATGCTCTTGCTAAATTAGAAGCTGAAAAAGACGCCAGCTTACTTCAGTACCAGCAGAACTTAGAAAGACTATCTAATCTTGAGTCAGAAGTCTCTCGTGCAAAAGAAGATTCCAAGGGGTTTAGTGAGCGAGCCAGCAGAGCTGAAGCTGAAGTTCAATCTTTGAAGGATGCTCTAGCCAAGTTAGACAGTGAAAGGGAAGCTAGTCTTAGTAAATACCAGCAGTGTTTGGAAAAAATAGCTAGTCTGGAGAACAGTATCTCCCTTGCCCAAAAGGATGCAGGAGAACTTGATGA
>JAKUCV010005185.1:77305-93442 GCA_028386065.3 Turnera subulata
GCTGTGGGAATCCGAGGCTACCTCATTGTTCCAGGAACTGCAAGCATCTGCTGTTCAAGAAGCTGTGTTCGAAGGAAAAACACATGAGCTCATTCAAGTGTGTGAGAAACTTGAAGTTGGAAATTATTCAAAATCCATGGAGATCGATCAGCTCAAAAGTACAGTTAGCTTCTTGGAAGGTGGAAATGCAGAATTGAAGGCTCAAATGACTGCTTATCTTCCGGCCTTTATTTCTTTAAGGAACAGTATAGCATCTCTGGAGAATCATGTTCTTTCAGATGCAGCACGTCATGGAGCTGACATGGAAGCAAAGGTAATCTCTATTTTCTTTTGAAATGAGTTTGCATCCCTGGATGCTTAGTTGGTATAGTAAAATAAGCAGCATGACTGCTGCTAACATGTCAGAGCCTCAACGGCCAAAACCATTACACTCCGAGATTTCTGACGTTAGCTGCATTATTCAGCACAATTGCAGGAGCTCTAGAAGCTTCACTCACACCCATGATTGTTATTTCTGGAGATTTTGGAATCTTTTTTTTTTTTTTGCGAGATTTAGTTTCTGATGGAATATTGGCGAAATGGCAGAAGTTCTCTTTATTTGTTTTACTTGGCTATTTTATAGGAGATCATATTCGACCCTTTCCTTTAGGAGTCAGTGGTGATATTTATATGGGCTGCCAAATAATATTGTGAAATCAGAGTAGAATATTAAAGTTCATGGTTATGGATGTGCTCACTGTTGTTTCACTTCTTGCAGGATGCTGCCACCCTTGTGGATGCTGAACGCTGCCAACAAATCAGCGAAGAACAAAGTGCCATGCAGTCAGGTGGATTTGCAGAGTTGAAGGAATTGCAAAAAAGGATTAGAGCTATCGAGGAGGCAGCGATGGAAAAGGAGAGACTTATCATGTTGGAAAATTTGACTGCTAATTCCAAACTTGAGTCTGCACTGAAACTGATTGACGAGTTGAAATCTGGCAGCAGCTTGCGGACAGAAGGTTTGGAAAGTGGCAAACATGTGAACCAGAAACAGGAGGGCAGGGAACTTGGGGCTGCACCTGGTAATGATCTCAGGCTTCCAAAACGAACACATGAAATCTCGGAGGAGGGCGGCGAAGTGATGACAAAAGACATCATGCTTGATCAGATATCTGAGTGCTCATCATATGGAATCAGCAGAAGAGAAACTCTTGAGGCTGATAATCAGATGCTTGAAATATGGGAAACTACTGGCCGAAATGGCAGCATTGACCTCACTGTTGGCAAGACTCTAAAGGCTACCGCAACAGGTACTGAGAAGAAGCACAAAGGGCCCTACCCCTCCACAGAATCACTGGTTGAGAAGGAGGTTGGTGTGGACAGATTAGAGATCTCCAAGAGACTCTCAGGGTCTTTTCAAGAAGGAAATGGCAAGAAAATTCTAGAGAGACTTGACTCAGATGCACAGAAGCTGACAAATCTTCAAATAACTGTGCAAGATTTGAAGAAAAAAGTGGAATTTACTGAGAAGAGCACGAAGGGGAAAGGTTTTGAATATGATAGCGTGAAGGAGCAGCTGGAAGAATCTGAGGAGGCCATCCTGAAGTTGCTTGATGTGAACCATAGATTAATGAAGTGTATGGAAGATGAGTCGGTTTCATCCAGTGTGAAGTCCGCATTAACTCCAGATGAGAATATGGGCATCCAGAGAAGAAAAATATCAGAACAGGCAAGAAGAGTGTCCGAAAAAATTGGGCGTCTGCAGTTGGAGGTGCAGAAATTGCAGTTCCTTCTTCTGAAACTTGATGATGAAAACAAAAGCAGAGGAAAAACCAAGATCACTGAGAGAAATACCAGAGTTTTACTACGGGACTACCTCTATGGTAAGACAAGACCCAGCCAGAAGCGGAAAAAGAAGCACTTTTGTTCATGTATGCAACCTCCAACCGATTGAGACGATTTGCATTCCTTCAGCATATAACCGTTGTAGTTTGAGAAGCCAAATCAGTTGTGCATAAGTTTTATTGCTTAATGATGTTTTAATAGACCTAAAGTTTTTACCTTCTTGCTTAGAGAGGATCCTGTATTTTCCAGAGATCCTGCTGTGTACATCCAGGCTCAGTTTAATCAGAATAAGTTGTTCTCCTACATCTTTGTTTGTTTTTTTGGCCTTATTTATGTCTCAAACTGCATGAGAGGCCATTTTCAGCCTTTCCTGCAAACATCTGATCAAGCATGAAGAGCAACATGCTCGAAGATATCATCCTCAAAATACTAAGTGTTTTTGCTTTAGAACTAAAGACGCTCTGCCGAAACCTCGCATGGTTACTGACAAATAAGGAAACTAAAGATTCTGGAAAAAAATCTCTCAATTTGGCTTGGGGTGGATTATATTTGCGTAGTATTATCTGTTGTTCGCCATCCCTTCTTGTTTATTGAATGATTGCAAAGGGTTTTGCACTAAATCTACCCCACCATTGTCTTTGTTTTTGGTCTGGTCTTATTGCAATCACCATCTCTCTCCTCTATATGGCTGTTGCCCCCACCCTCGGTAACTGCCCTCGTCGGAGGTGGTCAAGGAGGTGGTGGAGGAGGAGGAGGAGGATTTGAATTCCCTTGATCGGAGCAGTACCTACCTACCTACCTTACTACTGCATGCACGACATATTCAACTCAACACAATGATGATGATTCTACCTACTGGAAGATTCAACCATAACTGTAACTGTCCGTAACAGTTTTGAAATGTATACCCCCTCCCTACTAGTACCTAACATTGTTAAACCAACATAAGGTAGTCAGCCAGATACACCATTTCTTTCGCCCTTTTTTTTTTTTTTTTTTTTTGCCCACACCATTCTCAAACTTTCTAGTCTTGAAAAAACCATGTTGACACAGCAGTACAGTAAAAGAGTCGGTAAAGTTTAGTTTTTAAGGGAAAGTCTCTGAATTAATGAGCTTGTACTTATTCATTCAAGATTCCTTACTCTGCTTCTTTCTTATGCTAGACTGTGTTAAAAATATCTCCTCCTCGACAATCAACTAATTTGATTACTGGGATAGATATAGCCTACAGGGTTAGATGAGTAGTTCTCGAGAGGGGTAGATTCAAAACTTTCTATGGCGAGACATAAGTTCGCTCATGTCAAATCTCAATAAAAAATTTAGTCAAGACTCATAAAACTTGCTACTAATAAGTACTAGTAGCACTCATATAATCACAAATAAAAACTCTTACTTGGGAGTATCAAAACAATATCTGTTCTACATATAGGTCAACAGTATCCAATTTGGATTGATTAACTTCACATATTGTTTTAACAGCCATGCAACACCGAATGGTGTCGAAAGGGGAACATCAATCAGTTAACGAACGTCGCTAATACTCCAGGAGCCACCTGGCATAGTCAGTGAAATTCTTTCGTATGACTTTTGTAATTGTTCTGCTGTTAATATGGTATATCATCCTCCGATCAAAAATGACGTGGCTAGCTAATGCTTGATATTATTGGCAGACACAACACAACACAACCCAGTTCCACTTCTGACTTGGGAATGGGGCAACGATTGGGTTTTAACTTGGGCTTTTGGGTTTAGCTTTTTTCTTTGAGTTTTATCCTCGTAACTTCTTCTTTTGGTTTTCTTTTTTTTGGACCAATCAAAAATAAAATTTAACTTAATAAGCATTTACCTCCCAACAATGTGAAGAAAATTAACAATTTAAAATGGTTGTTTTTTTGGTTCCTGAGAAGCAGAGATAGATGCAATCACAAAGGACCAACAATGCGTGTCCTTCCTAACCAACTGGCCCATGGTTTGGCTCAGTATGGTTTGAGTGAAGGAATGTCCTTGTGGACTTCCGATGTTCCTCCATTTGTACGTCATCTGTTACAGCATGATCTTTTGACATGCTAATCTAATGAAATTTCGGGTTCTCAAAAAAAAAACAATGTGTGTCCTTCTGGATTTGAGTTTTATTCTGTTTGGCCAAATTGAAATTTTTTGAAAAAAATAATTCGTCAGACTCAGGCTCAAGTTTTTTCTCGCTATTCAGTCTAGGCAAACCACATCAAATTCTTAAATTATTGTTTATTTTTATTCTGCAACCAAGAGGAGAATTTAATTCCCCAAAAGTTACAAAGAGATTGAGTCTGAGAGGAAAGGTAGAAAAACCAAATCAAAGTAATGATGCTTCATTTTGGATTTAAAAAAATAATGGAAAGTCCAATCCAAATAAAATCTAAAAAAAGTACACATCTTCAAAGCCGGTAGTGTCAAGCTAAAGCTCAAATCAATTGAGTTAAAAGCTAGACTCGAGCTCGATAAAGTTGAGTCTGAGTTTGAGTATTGACCAAGCCGATTTCGAATAACTTCCGAACAACTTGACTCATTTACGTTGCCATTTAAGAGAATGCAAACCATAGAAATGCATCCACAAGCCAGCACATACATCAACAAGAAGACCATTTGACGAGCAAAAACACTTAGTAAACTGTATATGGTTCCTATCACAATGTTAGATAAAATCTCTATCACATGTTAGATAAAATATTATAGAAAGATCTATAAGATCTTCTAAAATTAACAGAGAATTAATATAATTTTTGAGAAAAGAATCATATATCATAAAATAATATTATTGATAAAAAAATATGTGAAGCTTATAAATTAAAGAAGTTAATACAAGTGAATAAATAAAATAAGTTACAGAAAATAAATATAGATAAAAATAATTAATACAAATAAATAAGGGACATAAAAGATGTTCATATACTTAAACAACTACACTATAAAGTAAAATGAAAAACTTTATTACCTTGAGCATTAAAAAATTAAGAAAATTTGGTTGAAGAAAATTATTATAGACAAATCCAAAATCAATATAAAGCATGACAACGTTAAAATAAAATATAATAAAATATTTATTACCATATATGTAACGACCCGGATAAATTTTTTTGTAAAGTTTTACCGTCGTCAAACAAGAATGATCCGAGAATTTTACCGAGAATAATCGACCTCGAATCCGATCTTCGGAGATACGTGGCGTTCTGAAGTATTCTTCATCAACAACCGAGCAATGGAATTTAATTTCAAGAATTATCTCGGGTTACCGAGAATTTTATACAGCTATCCGAACCTCAGTTTGCAATTCCGGGACTTGCACAACGCTCAGAAGAATTAATTGGATTTTTCGAGCCTAAGTTGTATTTTCGGGATCGGGACGAATTTCGGAAAGACGAAAACGCCCCTGAGATGTTAACGGATTAAAGGCCAAACATGAGGGTATTATGGACCAATCCCGGACCAATAATTCTGTCGACACCCGAGCCGCGATATTTCTTTTCCGGGCCATCCTCCCTTATCTTTTTCTTCTTTTTCCTTCTTTTCCCATTTTCCTTTCGTTTTCTTATTTTCTCATTCATTTTTCCCCACTTTTTCTTTTTCTTTTTCTTCTTCTTCACTCTTTTCTTTTCCTTCCCCTTTACTTCTCTCTCGATTCTTCTTCTCCTTCCCTGTGCTTGATTTTTTTTCCTCCCAGATTTTTCTTTCTTCACTTCCAGATTTTTTTTTTCTCTTCCTTGTCTTCATCTTCCCCATCTCCTCTTTAAATCCCCTCGCCGAAGCCTCCTGCCGACCTTAACCCTCTCTTCTCCTCCGTGCTCGTGAGCGCCGCCACCGTGAATCGCCGCCACCACCACACCGAGTCGCGACGCGACTCCCATCTTCTCTCTCTCTCTCCTCTGCCTGTTCTCACACAAAGACGCCGCCACACCCTCCTGCCCCGTCGCCTCTTCCTTCGCTGCCACCCAAATCACCGCCGCACCCTTCTCCCCTCTCTGTTTCTTCTCGCGATCGCTGCCTCCAGTCGAGTCGAAGCTAGACACCACCGAGGCAAGGAACACGCCGCCTCCCACAGTGCCGATCTCTCCCTTCCCCTGTTCTCGTGCTGCCCGACCTTCCATCTCCTCTGCAACTCGCGCCGCCGTGTGGGTAAGCCGCGCCGCCGATCCCTCTTCCTTCCCCCTATCCCTCGATCCCTCCTCCCTTGAACTGCCGCCGGCGAAGCCAAGACTGGGTAAGTCTCCGACCGCGCCTCCTCTTTCTTCTCTTCGCTTCCTTTTCTCTTGATTTCTCTGGGGTTTGTTGATAATTGGGTTTCAATTAATTGAACGGTCTGAGACCAATTAAGCTAGGATTAAATTGTGTGTTTGTGGAATTTGTGGTAATGGCAGACGATGATGCCGCTGTTGACGTTGTTGTGGATGTGGGTAGTCGCATTTTGGTTGATGGACGTGGAGGTTTGGTGGCGTTCCGGCCACCGGAAAGTTGCTGTGGTAATGGTCACTGTGTTGGTTGTTGGGTTGTTGGCGTGGTGGTACGGAATGGGTGTTTTGACGGCTGAAGAACAGTAGCAGGAGGGTGGATTGGTCTGCTGTGAACATTACTGGCCGGAATCCGGCAAGATTCCGGTGCCTTGGGATTTTTCCGGCAAAGTCTCGGGTATTTTCCAGTGAACCCGGATATAACGGACCCGAACTTTTATAACGGCATTAATAAACGAACGTTTAATTCAACTAATCTAATATTAACTTTATGGTTTTATGCTTTAATTTCATTATTTAACATATGCCCTTATTTAATTTTTGATTGGGCTATAAAGAAGGCCCATGGTATTATTTATTCCTCTGGTTTTATCGAATTTATGTTTTACTTGGGCTAATAATAATAAAAGGCCCATATATGTAGACACGAGCAACTAAAGGGCCGGGATATCGGCTTGGACGCTCGGTTTCAATTTTAATTTAAAATCAAGAAGGATTAGTATATCGGTTCAGAATATACAACCAGTTAATTTCCAACTAATTGGAAAGGCTGACTTTATATTAAATAAAATTACGGGAATAATAAAATGGATACGGTATTAAACAAGTCGTCTAATAATTACTAACCGGCATCATGCATGATCATCTTTGTTTGTGCATTGTAAGTAATTATTGTTGTTATAAATATAGGGATAACGAAGCTTGACCAGATATCAGCTTCCGAGGAGTATCAGGTATGGATATAAACTTATAAACTTCGGTATGCTGCCCGTGATACCCCGGTTGTCTGTTTAATTATTAAATTATTTGTTTATTGTGTTATGCTTATCATGTTGATATAATTATTAAGATTGTTGTTATCTGCTTGATGATTGTTTGTTGTCATGATCGTTGTTATATGCTTAATGATTGTTGTGGACTGCTTGTTGAACTTTGTGATGTTGATATGAATATTGTGACACCCGTGCGGGATATGAGATATTTGGTCGATTAGTGGCAGCGACCCGATATTGTGACATTGTGATTGGATTCCCAGAGGAGCTATGAGGCTGAGAGCCTGCTCGGAAAGTGAGTATGAAGAGTTACTATTGGACAGTGGAACAAGAAATAATAATAAACAGTGGTAATAACATCTAGACATCTAGGTTGTCACGTGACAGGTATTGGTACGGCCAGATGGTAGTCGCCTTGTGATTTGTGATTTGATAGGGAGGATTGCGGGACTCCCGGATGAGGACTGCGGGACTCAGTTGATTTGTTATAGGAAGGACTGCTGGACTTCTGCCGAGGACTGCGGGACTCGGTTATTGTGATACTTTGTGATTTGAGATATTTATGGTTTAACGGGGAGTACCCTGGGGTTAGCTAACCTGGCTACCAGGCACGACCAATACTTATTACGTGACAGGGCCCTAATAATAAAATCGGTAAGTCTATCAGCAATAGTCAGTGAGTTTATAAGACTAGCTTAACCGTGAGAGGTCTGACGTATAGTGAGTTCAGGTAAGTTGTTGATACCGATGCTATGATTGTGCTTGCTGTACTTCTATTGTCTCTGTGTTGGCTTGGGTGTATTTGCGGTTGCTTGTATACTGCGGTTTATTTGTTTACCGGTGAGACAGTGGTTGGTCTCACCCCTCACACAATTCCTGCAGGTTAGGTTTGCATACCGGCGGGTGTGGCGTTACCTCAAACAGGACTCGGATCCAATACTTGCATTAAGTCTTGCATAAGGTGTTAATCTAATGCTTCCGCTGTGCTGATGTTGATATCCCCGTGTCGGGAGACGGGATTGTGATTTTGACTATTTATTAATTTTATTATTATGTGTTCATGCTTTTATGATATGATGGCCACGTGGTGGCACTGTTTTGCTGTAGTTTCTGTTTGTTGGGTAAATACGGATCGGGTCGTTTCATTTGTGATCCCGACCGGAACAATAAACAGCAGTATTAGCAAATTTAAAACTAATCTAAACAAAAAAGAGAAAAATGCAAATAATCTAAATAGCAAATATCGGCATAATCATCATGCGCAGAAAATTCCAGGAACAAAGTGAGAAATATAGACCAAACAATATGCAAAAGAAATAGGTAAAGCAATACATATTCGACGTTTCCCTTAGGAATGCACCCTTTCAACACACTTATTAAGCATAAGCATGCACTATTTTTAAAAATATAAAATGACTAATACATTTTTTAAGTGAAAGAATTTACATCCTGAAAGTAATTTTGTAACAGCTCGTGTAAAAATTTGGATTTTTACCGGGACTGTAAAAGTCTTTTTACCGTGATTTACCGTTGAATTAATCTTGGGTAATTAATTCAAGGTAAATCGGGCGTCGTTTTTTGTAACCGAGAGTTTCCCCGCACTCGAGATTTTTCCGTCGATTTTTGGGGCCTAAGTTGGTATTTTTTCGGGTCCCGGAATCCTCAGAAAAATCACACCGGAAAATAACTAAGGGGGTATCAGTTATTTTCTGGTCCGGACCGGACTCGCTTCATAATGCAGACAAGCTGCATTATTGAAGTTCACACGCCGCACAGTGTTTCATTGTTTATAAAAGGGAAGCAGGAGAAGAGAAGGAGAGGAAGAGGAGAAGAAAAAGAAAAAGAGAGAAAAGAAGAAAAAAAAAGAGAAAAAGGAAAGGAAAAAGAAGAAAAATAGGAGGAAAAAAAATAAGAAGAAAAATCGGAAAAATAGAAAAAGAAAGGAAAAAAAAAAGAAAGAGGGACACTGTTCATCATCACCCCGAGCTCCCCCTGTTACTGTTCACGAGTTAGAGTTCCGCGCGGCCGCTCGACGCACCACCGACACCATCGAGCTCGCCACGCTGTTGCCGACTGAACGCCGCCCTCCCCGTCGCCTTCCGCCGCCTGAGTGGGAGCCGTGGACCCGCGACAGAACCTGAAACGCCCCGACCCGTATTTACCGTACACAGTAAACACGTGCCGGAACTGTGACAACCCAACCAAACTAAGCCCAGCATACAGTGTATACAATAGTAACTCGGCTCAACAACCCAAAAATAATAATGTCAATAACAACATAATTGGCCCAATGGCCCATCAATAAACTGCACAGCGGAAGACTTAATAACTCACAAAACACTGTATGCGACACTGATGCAAACTATGGATCCGAGCCTTGTCCAAGGGATAACGCCGCAGCCTGTCTGGAATGCACCAAACCTGTACCACAAATAATCCATCCTACGGGATGAAACCCCGCCGGTGAGGGGTGAGTCCGAAGTGCTCACCGACGAAGAATAGACCATCAATATGAACACTATAAGTACTCAAGGTCAAAAACAGGTAATAAAAACACCAAATCCATACCAAACCAAAAACTCGACCAAAAACTGGTCCAAGACCAAAAAGACTTAAATAAAAATCCAATTTTATCTTTTCCGGGCCCCGTCACAGATAAGCTAGAGGTCAGACCGGGTTATCAACACATTCCGGGTGCCAGACCAAATCCAGAGAACCCAGGGATCGACATCCCAAAAATACGAACCCAGGGATAGACATCCCAAAAATAATCACGGGATAGACATCCCAAGCATAGACATGCTTATCACAAGTAACCCAGGTCATGGCCACCACGAAACAGTCTTAAACCATCGAGTCGTACCACTACTTATCACGTGACAATTATATTATCGTTATTCAAAACCAAACTCAGGGATCAACATCCCTAACCAAAATCCCGGGATAGACATCCCAAACCAAACCAAGGATCGACATCCTTTTCTCAAATTATTAATTAATCCGTTATTCTTATGGCCAAAGACACGAAAATAAATATCCAAAACTCAATACACGGGGATAAACATCCCAAAACCAAATCAAGACAATGGGATAGACATCCCGAAACAAACCACAACAAATGCAACAATCAACAGTGCAATAATCATCAAACACAACAACCGAGTAATACAGGCACATACTGAAGGAAATCCATCCTCACCTTGGCCGATTACTCAACTCTGAAGACAATGACCGGTCCCAAGCCGGCTCCTCGGGAAACTGCCCGATATCCGAACCTATACAACAAAACAATATATACACATAAATGCACATAATCGGTATGCTATGATGCCAAAACTGCGAAATAACCCATCCTGGTTACATATCCTTTATTATTTCCCTTTACCAAAAATATTATACCGTACGTATATCCGAATATATATTCCACAACCATAATTTTCCAGGCAAAATAATACATATATTAAATTTCCAGAAATTAATTTCATGATATTTATATTTTTCCAAATAATATTAGTTTTCCTCCAAAATATAACTTCATTATTTATCAATGTATATATATTTATATTTTTCTCAAAATACCAGAATTAAATTGACCATAATTTTTCCAAAGTGTATATTTATTTTTTTCAAAATTAAATACCAGAATAATAAATAAATACATATATATATTTTGTTTTTTTAAATTAAATCGGGCTGGGCCATGAACAGTGCCGGCCCAGGCCCTGCACAGTGCCAAGCCCAGGCCCGTGCAGAGCCCAGCAGCACAGCCAGCCCACACCCGAACAACCCAGCCCAAAAGAAGCCAAGCCCAGGTAGGTGCGACCCGGATACGCACACGGGTCAAACACCCGGATCTGCTCACCTCGCGGGTTGAGCAGCTGCGGCGGCGACAGGTGCGACGAGCGCGAGCAGCAGCAACGGTGCAGGCATCGCGAGGCGAGGGCGATGTCGCTGGTACGGCGGCTGCAGGTGGCGGTGCGAGGTGCGGCGGCAGCAAGGCAGGGAGGCAGATCCACGGGTCTGCCGACGGGTCTACGGCGCGTCACGGCGTGTCCGGCGGCGGAAGGCGACGGGGAGGGCGAGGTTGAGGTCGCGTCGGTGAGGAGAAGCAGCTGGTGGCGGCGGTGTGTCGAGAGGTGGCGCCGATCGCTCTGGCATGAACAGTAGCAGGGGAGGAGCTTGGGTGGCTCACTGTTCACTCTATATTTTTTTTTCTTTCCTTTCTTCTATTTTATTCTTTTTCTTTCATTTTCTTTTTTTCTGATTTTCTATTTTTTTCTTTCTCTCTATTTTTTTCTATTTCCTGTATTTATTTTTCTCCTTCTTTTTTTTCTTTTCCCTCTTCTCTTTTTTTCCGATTTTTTTTCTTTTTTTTCCTTTCCTTTTTCTCTCTTTTTTTTTTCTCTCTCTCTCTCTTTTTTTTTCTTTTCCTCTCTTTTTCTTTTTCCTCTCCTTTCTTCCTCTCCTCTTCCTTTCTTCTCCTGGTTTCTTCTTTTATAACCATGAGAATGCTGTTACACTTGTGACGTTCAATAATGCAGCTTGTCTGCATTATGGAGCGAGTCCGGTCCGGACTAGAAAATAACTGATACACCCTTAGTTATTTTCCGGTGTGATTTTTCTGAAAATTCCGGGACCCGAAAAATACCAACTTTGGTCCGTAAAGTCCACGGAAAAATCTCGAGCGCGGGAAAACTCTCGGTTTTGAAAAACGACGCTCGATTTACCTTGAATTAATTACCTAAGATTAATTCAACAGTAAATCACGGTAAAAAGACTTTTACAGTCCCGGTAAAAATCAAATTTTTTACCCGGGCTGTTACAGTCTACCCACCTTAAAAAGAATTTCGTCCCCGAAATTCCGTCTTATCCGTGGGTCCTACCACGATAAGCTTCTGGCACACTCTGCCAGGTGTCCAAACTCAACCCGAAATACCGCTTATACCCTTAAGCGACATCTCATCCTCTATAAGAACCAAACCTCATGACTGGAAAACTTACACACAGTCATGGACTCTCCAATCCGATCTCGAACTACCTCTGACTCCGAGAACAACAGCTACATCAGCGGCACTGCCTTCCCGACAAGCTCCGATGAAGAACCTCCCAAGAAACGGTTCAAAACCAACATCATCGGCCTGAAGGAACACATGGTCGTCTCCCCAAGACAACGAAAGAAGCATGCCGACAAGAAGGCTGAAGATCGAAAGGGCAAGGCAACTGCCGAAAGCAGCACTCCGCAGCAGACACTGATGCAGCTGAACGTTTCACTGAAGAAGATCAGCTCGGCGGTGATGCAGATCGAACTGGCGTGCGCGGGGCTCTTCCCTCATGTGAAAAACGTCCAAAAACTTGTAAAAGACCTAGAGAAGCAAGTAGCTCCATAGAGTACTTCTTCTCCTGTTGTAAAACTGTTATAAAATAAATAAAATAACTTTTCTTTTTAAATCAAAATCTCTTATATTACGAAATCTTATGTTTAACAGAAAATCCAAGCACCTCAAAACAAATCAAAAATCATCAATAAGAATATAAATAAAACATAAAGAAATTAAAAACAAAACTCGTTTAACAAAATCAAAACGTTAAGAAATTAAAACAAAAACATGTTTTCATGCCCGACGCTCTAGATCGATCGTAGACATCCTCGATCCCAAGAAACATGACATACGGAGCTAACGGTGACGTCGGTTACCTCGTGAAAAAGATGACCGTTAACTCGCACGGTGATGATCACGAGCACGTCCTGTGTCCCTCGGAAGAAACATTACCCACTTGTCCACAAATTCCGCATGAGCCAAAAACGTCTGTCAAGTCTCGTATCCCTCCATGATGTCCGAACAGGTGTAAGCTTGTCGCACATGCGCTCTACTCGAGGTATGGTCCCATCAGTCTAGCCCCAACGGTCACGGATGCATGTGATAAAAGATGCAGGAAAATATAGAAAACCCATGAAAAGAAAGGACAAAGTAGCCAGGGCAAAAGAAAATCGCGAGATGGAAAAGGGCTGAAAAACACTGGCATTTGTAGCCTGAAAAACATATAAAGTAACGAAACAATAAATAAAGCAACGGCAAAATTTCACAACGACACCTTGAAGAAAGAAAACGATTGGAGTTGTGTGAAGAGAAAGGCAAAACATTTTTCTATAAAAGGCAAACCATCGGAAAGCAAAAACCACAAAGCATCTAAAAGCAAACAACGCTCAGAAAAACAAAACCACAACGCTCAGAAAAAAACAAAATACCCACGCATCCAAAACATGATGCTTGCTCCATCATCCGTCTTCTTCGTCGAAGGTGCCAATGTAGGCAGAAGAAACCGGCTGGCCTACAGCATGATCAACGAGCGTCCAGAGGAACTTCCGAATGAGCTCGGCAGAATGCCGCGTCTGGTCTTCGTCGACGAACTCTACTCATCCAAATTCTTCGTCACTCCCATGGAAGAGACGTTCTTCCTGGAGGACCATGGCACTCTGAGGACCTCCTACTACGGATCGGCCAACTCCGTCATGTTTTTTATCTCCGAAAGACTTCAAGAGTTCAACCTAGAGTCCACTTGCCATATTCTGGAGCAAGGCACCTACTACCAGCTCTCGATGACGGCCCAAAGCATGCCCAGAGTCACTCGGTTGCCCGTAACTTGGCCAAAGGCCCGACTTCTAGTGTGGAACTGCAGAGGAGTCGCTAGGCGTTCCCAGGAGTTCTCGCGTACCCTGAGGGAACTGAAGAACCAATACAAGCCAAACATGGTCCTTCTCACGGAGACCCAATGGCAGCCTGAAGACGTTCACGGTCTCATCCCACTCTGGTTCCCTCAAGCAAACTGGTTCGAGCTTCCTGGCCAGAACAACACGGGTGACATGTGGTTCTCGTGGAGCGACAGCATCCAGGTCAACATCAACAATGACCCCAACAGCTTCAGGGTCAACGTCGTTCCAAGGCGATGAATGTATTTTTATTTTTTATAAAATATCAATGTAATATCAATGTCTGTAATAATATTAGCAATATTAATAATATTTATATTTTCGCTTATTTATGGCATCATTACCTCTTATGTGTATGTTCTGCGACAGCTGGCGTCCCTTGACTGGATCCATAATGCACTAACTAAAATGATATAAAATAATAAACAAATGGAGCGAACTATGCAAACAAGAACAACAAACACAGAAAGACAACCCAACAAGACCTAACGCCCGCTCCGCTACCAAAATGAAACGCCCCGACCCGTATTTACCGTACACAGTAAACACGTGCCGGAACTGTGACAACCCAACCAAACCAAGCCCAGCATACAGTGTATACAACAATAACTCGGCTCAACAGCCCAAAAATAATAACGTCAATAACAACATAATCGGCCCAATGGCCCATCAATAAACTGCACAGCGAAAGACTTAATAACTCACAAAACACTGTATGCGACACTGATGCAAACTATGGATCCGAGCCCTGTCCAAGGGATAACGCCACAGCCTGTCTGGAATGCACCAAACCTGTACCACAAATAATCCATCCTACGGGATGAAAGCCCGCAGGTGAGGGGTGAGTCCGAAGTGCTCACCGATGAAGAATAGTGTAACAGCCCGGGTAAAAATTTTGGATTTTTACCGGACTGTAAAAGTCTATTTACCGTGATTTACTGTTGAATTAATCTTGGGTAATTAATTCAAGGTAAATCGGGAGTCGTTTTTCGAAACCAAGGGTTTTCCCGCGCTCGTGATTTTCCCGCGGATTTTTCGAGACTAAGTTGGTATTTTTCGGTTTTCGGAATTTCTCGAAAAATCACACCGGAAAATAACTAAGGAGGTATCGGTTATTTTCTGGTCCGGATCGGACTCGCCCGTAATACGGACGAATCGAATTATTTGTCATTCACATGCTTAATAGTAAAAAAAAAAAGTTTATAAAAGGAGGAGAGGAAGGAGAGCCGGGAGAGAAAGGAGAAGAAAAAAAAAAGGAAGCAGAGAAAAATAGAGAAAAAAATTTAGAAGAAAAAGAAATGAAAATAGAAATTACAGGAAAAAAAGAAAGAAAACCCGATGAACAGTTGGTCACCTTCTCCCCCGCCTCAGCACTGTTCACGTGCCGCCGTTCCAGGCCGCCGTTCGCTGCACCGCCGCCACCTTGGTGTTCCTCACGTCGTCGCCGACCTGCTGCCGCCTCCCCCGTCGCCATCCGCCGCCGGACGCGCACAGGAGAGCCGTTGACCCGTCGTGCAACCCGCGGGTCGTGCCTTAGCCGCTCCTGCTCAGCCCGTCGACGACGCCAGCGCTTCCTTCCGCCGCTCCCGCGCCGCTCGTGCCGCCCCGAGGTCGTGGTCGCGCTCGCCTTGTCTTTTCTGCCTCGTTCCCGCCGTCGAGACGCCGCAACCCGCTAGGTAAGTCGGGTTATGCCCATTTACGCGTCCGGGTCGCGCCCTTCCTGGGTTGGATCCGGGTTGGGTTATTTAATTTATTTTTTTTTCTTTTTCTATATATACATATATATAAGTCTGTTTATATAATTATTTTGGTATTTAATTTTCAAAAAAATATATATTCAGTTAGAGGAAAATATGGGCAGTATGATTTATGGTTTTAGGGAAAATGTTATATATATATAAATACCTTGAAAATTATGTTTTGTTTTGAAAAATGTTATTATATGTAATTAGGAAAAAGATAAATATTGTATATATAATTTCTGAAAATTATAAATACATTATTAATTTCCTGTAAAATTATGGTAACTGGTACTTTTTGGAAAATATGTAATTATGGTATAAATGATTTATATTTCTAAAATATATAATTATTTTGATAATGTAATTATTTGGAAAAGTATCTTACCTTGGAAAATGTAAATATGTATATTTATAATTCGTATTTATTTTCAGAAAAATAAATTTATATAATAATTTTTACTGGAAAATATAGTTTCCTGATATAATAATAATTAGTAATTATATTATGGTAAATAGTTTTTTTTGAAAAAAAATAATAATAATGTTTTGGAAAATATATATACAAATGACATAATTTCCAGAAAAATTATAGTAATTATAATTTTGGG
>JAKUCV010005185.1:94131-118546 GCA_028386065.3 Turnera subulata
GGACTTGAGTAATTGTTAGTGTCCATATTGATCGTCTTTCCATTGTCGTGAGCACTTCGGACTCACCCCTCACCTGCGGGCTTTCATCCCGTAGGATGAGTTGTTTCATGTACAGGTTGGGTGCATTCCAGACAGGCTGTGACGTTTCCCTTGGACGGGCTTGGATCCATAGTTTGCATGTGTCGCATACAGTGTTAGTGAGTTTAAGTCTTCCGCTGTGCATGTTTTTATTAATGTTGGGCCATTGGGCCGGTTGAGATTTTATTATTGTTTTTATTATGGGCTGTTGAGCCCGGATATTTGTTGATTACACTATATGCTGAGTCATGTTGGGTTGGGTTGTCACAGTTCCGGCTCGTGTTTACTGTGTACGGTAAATTCGGGTCGGGGCGTCTCAAATAGACCATCAATATGCACACTATAAGTACTCAAGGTCAAAAACAGGTAATAAAAACACCAAATCCATACCAAACCAAAAATTCGACCCAAAAGTGGTCCAAGACCAAAAAGACTCAAATAAAATTCCAATTTTATCTTTTCAGGGCCTCGTCACGGATAAGTTAGAGGTCAGACCTGGTTATCAACACATTTCGGGTGCTAGACCAAATCCAGAGAACCCAGGGATCGACATCCCAAGCATAGACATGCTTATCACAAGTAACCCAGGTCATGGCCACCACGAAACAGTCTTAAACCATCGAGTCGTACCACTACTTATCACGTGACAATTATATTATCGTCATTCAAAACCAAACTCAGGGATCAACATCCCTAACCAAAATCCTGGGATAGACATCCCAAAACAAACCAAGGATCGACATCCTTATCTCAAATTATTAATTAATCCGTTATCCTTATGGCCAAAGACACGAAAATAAATATCCAAAACTCAATACACGGGGATAAACATCCCAAAACCAAATCAAGACAATGGGATAGACATCCCGAAACAAACCACAACAAATGCAACAATCAATAGTGCAATAATCATCAAACACAACAACCAAGTAATACAGGCACATATTGATGGAAATCTATCCTCACCTTGGCCGATTACTCAACTCCGAAGACAATGACCGGTCCCAAGCCGGCTCCTTGGGAAACTGCCCGATATCCGAACCTATACAACAAAACAATATATACACATAAATGCACATAATCGGTATGTTATGATGCCAAAACTGCGAAATAACCCATCCCGGGTTACATATCCTTTATTATTTCCCTTTACCGAAAATATTATATCGTACGTATATCCGAATATAATTTCGGTACCATACTTTAATTAAAACTCTTTCCAAAATATTTTCATAAATTAATTATACTTTCCAAAAATATAATCACCATAATTTTCTGAAAAAGATAACATATTTATAATTTCCAGAAAATATACATAGTATTTATTTTTTTCTAAATATATATATAATAATATTTCCAACACAAAATATAATTACCTTTAATTTTCAAAGTATATATATATATATATATTCCACAACCATAATTTTCCTGGCAAAATAATACATATATTAAATTTCCAGAAATTAATTTCATGATATTTATATTTTTCCAAATAATATTAGTTTTCCTCCAAAACATAACTTCATTATTTATCAATGTATATATATTTATATTTTCCTCAAAATACCAGAATTAAATTGACCATAATTTTCCCAAAGTGTATATTTATTTTTTTTCAAAATTAAATACCAGAATAAAAAATAAATACATATATATATATTTTTAAATTAAATCGGGCTGGGCCATGAACAGTGCCGGCCCAGACCCTGCACAGTGCCAAGCCTAGGCCCGTGCAGAGCCCAGCAGCACAGCCAGCCCACACCCGAACAACCCAGCCCAAAAGAAGCCAAGCCCAGGTAGGTGCGACCCGGATACGCACACGGGTCAAACACCCGGATCTGCTCACCTCGCGGGTTGAGCAGCTACGGCGGCGACAGGCGCGGCGAGCGCGAGCAGCAGCAACAGTGCATGCGGCGCGAGGGGAGGGCGATGTCGCTGGTACGGCGGCTGCTGGTGGCGGTGCGAGGTGCGGCGGCAGCAAGGCATGGAGGCGGATCCACGGGTCTACGGCGCGTCACGGCGTGTCCGGCAGCGGAAGGCGACGGGGAGGGCGAGGTTGAGGTCGCGTCGGTGAGGAGAAGCAGCTGGTGGCGGCGGTGTGTCGAGAGGTGGCGCCGATCGCTCTGGCGTGAACAATAGCAGGAGAGGAGCTCGGGTGGCGCACTGTTCACTCTATATTTTTTTTTCTTTTTCTTTCTTTTCTTCTATTTTCTTCTTTTTCTTTCTATTTTCTTTCTATTTTCTTTTTTTTCTGATTTTCTATTTTTTCCTTTCTCTCTTTTTCTTTTCTATTTCCTGTATTTATTTTTCTCCTTCTTTTTTTTTTCTTTTCCCTCTTCTCTTTTTTTTCGATTTTATTTTTTTTATTTTTATTTTTTTTCCCTTTCCTTTTTCTCTCTTTTATTTTTTCTTTTCCTCTCTTTTTCTTTTTCCTCTCCTTTCTTCCTCTCCTCTTTCTTTCTTCTCCTGGTTTCTTCTTTTATAACCGTGAGAATGCTGTTACACTTGTGACGTTCAATAATGCAGCTTGTCTGCATTATGGAGCGAGTCCGGTCCGGACCAGAAAATAACTGATACCCCCTTAGTTATTTTCCGGTGTGATTTTTCCGAAAATTCCGGGACCCGAAAAATACCAACTTCGGTCCGTAAAATCCACGGAAAAATCTCGAGCGCGGGAAAACTCTCGGTTTCGAAAATCGATGCTCGATTTACCTTGAATTAATTACCCAAGATTAATTCAACAGTAAATCACGGTAAAAAGACTTTTACAGTCCAGGTAAAAATCAAAATTTTTACCCGGGTTGTTACAGAACCCGCGGATCTGACTTCTCCACGGCTGCCGCCTCTTGCCGACGACGCAGTGCCGCCCTTCCACCGCTCCTCGCGTCGCCAGCGTCTCCTCTTGCCCTCGCCAGTTTCCCCTCGCGTTGTCGCGCCGCCGACCGCCGTTCATAAGGTAAGACCCGATTCGTCTGGGCGGGTCGCGGCCGGGTCGCGCCTGGGTTGGATCCTGGGCAGTCCGGTTTTATTTAAAAAAAACAAAAAAATATATATATACATATTTATTTATTTCCTGGTATTTAATTTTGAAAAAAAATATATATTCACATTGAGAAAATTGTGGTCAATTTAATTCTGGTATTTTGAGGAAAATATAAATATATATACTTTGATAAATAATTAAGTTATGATTTGGAAAAACTATTATTATTTGGAAAAAAATATGTATACCATGAAAATAATTCCTGGAAATTTTATATATATATTATTTTCCCTGGAAAATTATGGTTGTGGAATATATATATATATATATGTACTTTGAAAATTAAAGGTAATTATATTTTGTGTTGGAAAATATTATTATATATATTTAGAAAAAGATAAATACTATATATATTTTCTGGAAATTATAAATACGCTATTATTTTTCTGGGAAATTTTGGTTATTATATTTTGGGAAAAGTATAATTAATTTATGGAAATATTTTTAAAAGAGTTTTAATTAAAGTATGCTACCGAAATTATATTCGGATATACGTATGGTATAATATTTTCGGTAAAGAGAAATAATAAAAGATATGTAATCGGGATGGGTTTATTTCGCAGTATTGGCATCATAGCATACCTATTATGTGCATTTATGTGAGCATGCTGTTTTATTGTATAGGTTTTGATATCGGGCAGTTTCCCGAGGAGCCGGCTTGGGACCAGACATTGTCTTCAGAGTTGAGTAATCGGCCAAGGTGAGGATGGATTTCCTTCTATATGTGCCTGTATTACTCGGTTATTGTGTTTGATGATTGTTGCTCAGTTGGTTGTTGCATTTGCTGTGGTTTGTTTCGGGATGTTTATCCCAGTGTTTTGATTTGACTATCTTTGGGATGTCTATCCCCGTGCATTGAGTTTTGGATATTTATTTTCGTGTCTTTGGCCATAGGAATAATGGATTAATTAATAAAATGTGATAAGGATGTCGATTCTCGATTTTGGATGGGATGTCTATCCCGGTACTTTGGTTAGGGATGTTGATCCCTGTGATTTGGTTTTAGATGATGATGATATAATTGTCACGTGGTAAGTAGTGGTACGACTCGATGGTTTAAAATTGTTTTGTGGTGGCCATGACCTGGGTTAATTGTGATTAGCATGTCTATGCTTGGGATGTCTATCCCGTGATTATATTTGGGATGTCTATCCCTGGGTTCTTATTTTTGGGATGTCGATCCCTGGGTTCTCTTGGATTTGGTCTGACACCCGAAATATGTTGATAACCAGGTCTGACCCCTAGCTTATCTGTGACGGGGCTCGGAAAGATAAAATTGGAAATTGGATTTTTATTTGAGTCTTTTTGGTCTTGGACCAGTTTTGGGTCGAGTCTTTCGGTTTGGCGGTTTTCCTTGTTTTCGACTTTGAGTAATTATAGTGTTGCATATTGATCGTCTATCCATGGTTGTGAGCACTTCGTACTCACCTCTCACCTGCGGGCTTTCATCCCGTAGGATGAGTTATTTGTGGTACAGGTTTGATGCATTCCAGACAGGCTGCGGCGTTATCCCTTGGACAGGACTCGGATCCATAGTTGCATCATGTGTCGCATACAGTGTCTTTGTGAGTTATTAAGTCTTCCGCTGTGCATTATTTTTGCTATTGTTGGGCCATTGGGCCGGTTATGATATTATTGATGTTTTTATTTTGGGCTGTTGAGCCCTAGTTTCTGTTGTATACACTGTATGCTGGGTTTGGTTTGGTTGGGTCGTCACAGTTTCAACACGTGTTTACTGTGTACGGTAACTATGGGTCGAGGCGTTTCAAATTTTTTAAAATTTTTTAAGTGTCTCTACAATAAATCAGCTTTTACTTTATTCTTTAATAGACACCCGTGCCAACGTGAAGATAATTTAATTTGAAACAAATGAGCATTCCAATAGACTAAAAAGAAAGATCTCTTTATAAATTTTGTTTCTCCTAATTCTACGGTACGGAACATTGTTTGCATCAATGAACACAACCAAAAGACTAGCTCTCTTTTTTTGGTTTCTCACCCGGAGTTTTGCCTTGACTAATCCGGATCCAACACAGGTTGCATATTTGGCTATGGTGGATGAGTCTCTCAAAAAACTAACTCTTAGTACCCAAAAAGGAAAGAAAAAGCAAAGCATGAGAAGCAAAAAAAAAAAAGAAAAAGGGACTAGAAAAGAAAATGTAAGTAAAATATCAGAACAGGCAAGAAGAGTGTCCGAAAAAATTGGGCGTTTGCAGTTGGAGGTGCAGAAATTGCAATTCCTTCAACTGAAACTTGATGAAGAAAGCAAAGGCAGAGGTAAAACCAAGATCACTGAGAGAAATACCAGAGTTTTACTACGGGACTACCTCTATGGTAAGACAAGAACCAGCCAGAAGCGGAAAAAGAAGCACTTTTGTGTATGCAACCTCCAACCGATTGAGACAATTTGCATTCCTTCAGCATATAACCGTTGTAGTTTGGGAAGCCAAATCAGTTGTGCAAACTGCCAGGTGCTAATGCCAGGTGCTAATGAGAGGCCATTTTCAGCCTTTCCTGCAAGCATCCCATGCCAATGTCCAGCACCTAACTGACTACCTTTTGTAGTGACAATCATAATGCGACTACTCGTACATTACCATCAACCAATGGATGTGTTATTTTTACACCCCGCCATTGAAGTGAGGCCCCATTAGAAGAGGAGGTTAGCATGAACAGCAACATGCTCGAAGATATCATCCTCAAAATACCAAGTGTTTTTGCTTTAGAACTAAAGACGCTCTGCCGAAACCTCGCATGGTTACTGACAAATAAAGAAACTAGAGATTGTGAGAAAATCTCTCAATTTGGCTTAGGGGGATTTGATTTGCGTAGAATTGCCTGTGGTTCGTTATCCCTTCTGTTTTAGACCTCTTGTTTATTGAACGATTGCAAAGGCTTTTTGCACTAAATCTACTGTGACTGTGATGTAGGAATTTTTTTAAATTTTTTTCTTGTCTTTTCTTTGGCATCGTTGACAGAAATCAAGAGATTGCTCATCTTTCCAGAAAAGTGGCATTCTCAAGGCATCCTTGCATCCATGATCCAACGACTCTTGAAAAAATAGAATTTAAGGCATCCATACTAATTCACACAAAACTTTCCATCATTCAAATGAGGCTTTATAAAAGGATGCAGAAATCCAGATGCAAGAGTAACATGCTCACTCAATATTCCTCAAAATGCTAATGATTTACATAGACTCGAGGACTCGTTTTGTATCATTTACCAATGAGAAAGACCCAACTTAAAACCCAAAGGCGCGCATTGTCACTGAGACCACAGCCCTTGCACTTTCTGGGGAGAGAAATCAAAATGACAGTAACACCAATATCTCCAGGAGTGCATGGCATGCAGATTCCAGATGAATATAAAGTCACAGCGGTTTGTATCATTTACCAATGAGAAAGACCCGACTTAAAACCCAAAGCGCACATTGTCACTGAGACCACAACCCTTGCACTTTCTGGGGAGAGAAATGAAAATGACAGTAACACCAATATCTCCAGGAGTGCATGGCATGCAGATTCCAGATGAATATAAAGTCACAGACCCAATTGGTGTTTTTAATAGCTGTAAGGTCTACTTTGATAGAGTCTTCGACTTCCTGTGCAGCAAATAATTCGCTAGGCTTTCTCTTGTGGTTCTTCCAGATGCATTAACTTGCTTGCAGCACTGTTCTTCATAACCGGAATCATGATGACCAGACAAAGCAACGTCAGGATGCAAGTGATCTCCACAGTCAATGATAATATTGTGGAGTAAACAGCATATCAAGATGATACTTGGTAGTTTTCGTTTATCAGGTCTCCACATGACCTTATTAAGAATTCTCCAGCTGCCTTTCAATTGCAAGAAGGACTTCACTGCAAGCGACCTTGCAACCTCATGCACTGCATTAAAACTGGATTTCAAACCCGAAAGTCCATCACTTTCATCGGGAGTTATGAGCCATGGAAGAAGAGGATAGGCAACACCACCAACAATATATTCTCTGACCTCCATTCCTTCAGATAAATTCCTTGAACTTCCATTCAAACGTCTTCCACTCTCGCATAATTTAAAAAATCCAGAACATTTCAATAGCCTCGACACTGTCATGCCCCCAGGCCAACCTGTCACAATATCTAGAAATCTCATCTCGTGATCCACAATCCCCTGCAAGAACATGCTGTAGTTCTGCTCTTGGTCACACCAATCATCCGAGGTTTCAACTGCTGGAAGGGTCATGACAATGTGGGTTGCATCAATAGCTCCACAGCAATTCGGCAACCCAAACAACTCTTCGAATTTGGACTTGATTTCCTCCATTCTATTGGAATCAGGCCACTTGAGGTGGTGCTTCCCCCGCTCTTCCAGTGCTTCAATAAACCGCCAAGTCACTTGAGAGACAGTAGACTGCCCAACCCCAAATGCAGCACCAACAGAGACCTGAGACTCACCAGAGGCCAATCTTCTAAGAGCAATTGCAACCTGTTTCTCAACACTAAGGAGCCTCCCCTCGATATTGATGAGCCCAGAGGGTGGTCTGGATATAAGATCTTCTCTTACAAGGGAACATATGTATTCAAAAGTCTTCTTTGAAACCCTGAAGAAATACTTGAATCCCTCTTCCTCATCTGATGGTACTGAATCATCTGCAACAATTAACTCGAGTAAGTTGACAAAATGTTAGCTTCATCAGCATTCAGCACCCAATATCCCCAACCCTGAACAGTGTCAAATTTGTAAACTTCAGCCATTATTCAATCAAAACTAAGCTGGACTAGTTCAAAATATACTCAAATGACCAAAAATGGTTTCATATGCCAGAAATTTCTGCAATCGGTTGAAACCCAATTCATCGGCATCTATATTGACATTGGCAGAACGCAAATTTTAAGAGAGAGCATTCTCAAAAAAAAAAAAAAAGAAATTAAGAAAGAGAGAATACCAAAATACAAAATTTACAAGCACATCGTTCATGGAAAACTGAGAAGAGAACATTCAGTTCAACAATACCAGAAAGCAGATACCACTAAAATCTAATTCTTCGAGAAAGAGATAGAGAAGGAACCTGATGAAGAGGAAGAGGAAGAAGAAGAAGAAGAATTCCTGCGCCAGAAATGATCCCACCAATCGGAATCAATGGCGTTGGGGTCGACAGGGACTGTGCTAATGTTTTTGCTCTTGTTTTTGTGCTTCTTCTTCTTCAGTTTCTTCGGAGCTTTTTTACTTTTCTTGGGTTTCTTTGGAGGAACCATCGTGCACCGAAATACTGTATAAATCTCCGGAGGAGAAACTATTTAGTAATCAAAATGTGGATTGATCTTTCAAATGGGGGTAAGTACTAAAGAGAAGTGGGTAATTGATAAAAGATGATTTCTGGGTTTTTATGTTTACCTGCGACGAGAACAAGTAGACAACGAAGCGGGGAAATCTGCAAGTCTAGCAGTATTTTTGGTTACTACCTCTGTGTACAGCATACTTGTAAAGATAAAAATTAGCACAGGTTAATAGAATATGTTTATGATGTAATAATTCTCTTCTTTGAGAATAATCAACTGGGCCAATGTTCCACCACCTTAGCACTCTCACTTTTGAGTTATAAGCCCACATTAGTGGCTACCACAGACCTCGGTGCCATTTACTTGAACATTATTATTGGGCCCTTTTATGAGCTACCAGCCTATTTAGGGTCTTGTTGTGGCCCTGTATCAACATCAGAAAGAAACAAACAACTCCCTTCCGAGTTGTGAAAATCATAGGAAATTTATATTACCATCGTTTTTTTTTTTTGGTGAACATTACGATCGTAATTTTGAGTGGCATATCTGGGGGACTTTTTTTTTGTCACGACCGTAGAGCTTCATTTTTATTCATACAACGCTACTATAGGGCTAAACCAATAAAAGAAAAAAATACTATAGGACCGTAGGCTCTGGCTCCTTATAATTTTTTTTTTTTTTTCGACGGAAAATTATTGAAGGACTGTATTAAAATATTTATAAACCTGGGAGAAAGGCTGATCGTTAGGTTGTTTGTGTTTCGGGCTGTTGCAATAAATCAGAGACGTATATGTGAAGTCAATCAATGTTCCGTTTGTTTTCATCTTTATAACAGCTCCAAATATCATTTCTCATTTCTTAGTTATGCAATGCAACAATTAACTGGCCTGGTTCCAGTATATTTAAGCAGAAAAAAAAAAAAGTAGTCATTCGTCTTATGTACGCAGAAGATGTATAAATATTATTTGGATTCCACTTTGAAATTCCATGTACATTACAAAGATGCATACATTATACAAGCACCTGGTTGGAAGGGAAAAAATGCCTCCAACTTAGATCAATGCATCCGAGTCAACCCATTTTCTTTTTCTCGTTGACTAGGATACAATACAATTATGTGATGACTGATGCAAACACTTTTCATTCCCCCAATACATATAGCTCTTAATTAGACATTGCTGTATGCCTCAGAGTCATTTTTGGGAGGGTCTTGCTTACAGGTGTGGAGCATGAAGTTGCAGGCTGCTACTGCTTCTCCTACTGTTAAATAGATCCACTCCTGGCCAATTTTCTCGATGAGCTTGGCCTTATTAAGCTTCTTCATCACCTCAGCTCCAGGGTTGGCCAATACAAGCTACATATATATATGCACAGGGGAAAGAAGATTAGAACCGTTAACTTAAGAGTTCATGGAACAGGACATCAGATAGTTTTGAGGTTATACCTTGAGTTCCCTTCTATCCATAACTTTCTTGATTTCCTCAAGCATACTTAACCCACTTGTGTCGATGTTTCCTACAGCTGCAAGTCATGAAGAAAATATTGGTCAACACACTGATCAATACTTTTCTACCTACATTGCAAACCTAGGAGATGAGCCTGATTTTCCCAAAAAATTCCCATGACATACCTCCCATGTCTAGTATGACATACTGTAGGGTGGTTTCTCCTGAAGATCTTAACTTGTCTTCCTCCTCATTAACCCACCTCGTGATCCTAACAGCAGATAGTGCAGAGCTTTTAGTGAGCTTAAGTTTGATCATTACATGTTTGAGAACTTCACATCACAATTTATGGTATTATTTTAGTACCTTTCTCTCAAATAGCTTGAATTGGCGAAGTAAATGGGGGCATCAATCTCAAGTATAAGGACTCCAGGGACATTGTTAGTATTCGGATACTGTTCAGCGTTTCTGTAGATCATAGAATCGGGGATGTTTCCGAGAACAAAGGTCTTTGGTCTTGCAACAAACAAAAGTACCCTTAACAAAGAAATAGCAACCTGCATTTCCCAAATGAATTGCCATCAGAATTTGATTAATAACTAGCCTCATCTATTCAGGTTAATTAATATCAAATTCTAGTACAAAAATCTAATATTCTTCTAGATGGGTACTCACCGCAATGACTAGGCCAATCTCTACACTGCCAAAAACCACACCCAAATAGGCACCCATGCACACAAGGAAGTCAAACTTGTCGACATGCCACAAATGTATTGCTGCTTCGTAATCAATGAGGCCTAGCATAGCCGAAATAATGATGGAGGCTAGAACCACTAGTGGGGTGTAATGGAACAATGGGGTTAAGAACAACAGGGTCAACATCACTGCCAGTGCCATGACAATGTTCGACACTGCCGTTTTGCACCCGGCATTGAAGTTCACAGCTGATCTGGAAAATGGCCCTAGCATTGATGTACAAATTGCATCATTAAGTGTAGGAAACGTAAAAGCCAACTTAGTAAAAAAGTAAAAAAAAAAACTTAGTTGAAGTAAGTACCTGTAGTGAGGTAGCAAGAGGTGCAAGAGCCTACAATGTTCATGGCTCCGAAAGCTATCATCTCTTTGTTCCCGTCGATATGGTAATTCTTGAACATGGCAAAACTTCTGCCAACAGCTATTCCTTCCTGTAATTAAAAAAAAATATGCAAACATATAAATTAAGTTATTTACTTTTCTGTAACATTTTTCTTTTTTTTTTTATTATTTCATATCCATATACTAAGGTGCATAGGGAAATGGGCTTACAGCTAGAGCAATGACGCCAGTGATGATGCCAGTTTTGAGAGCTGTCGTTAGATAAGGAGACACAAACACTAAATCCCCAAACGATGGTGGGTTTAGCCCCTTCTTCAGGTTTCCAATCTGGGAATAGAGATCACAAGTTGCAGCACGTATTAGTAACAAAGAAAAACATGACCATTGAATTGCAAACATACAAAAAAAACCTGACTCGAGCAAATCAAAACCGGGTCAATCAGGTCCATGGGTATTGGGCCATATCGCCCACAGCTTTGGATATGACAGGGGTCCACCTTGGTCCAGATACATCCCCATCATCATGCAATGGTGGTGGGTGGGGTTCACAATCACACTAACCAAAGATGGACCCAAAAAAACAAGACGTACCCATTCGGGCTAAGCCACTTGCCCCACGGACCCTGCCTTGATGGCTCTGATCAGCTTAATTAACGGGTAATTATTTCATGGGTTACGTATATAGAAAGTTGCAAACGAGAACAGACAGGAAGATGGAGAGGAGAAGTGTACTCTAGAACAAGCTTATTGTGGCGAGGTCACTTGTCACTTCTTGTTTTACTCTGAATCTTATGTCGGTTTGATTTGTCAAGGAATTTTAATTTGTTTTCTCTACGAAAAATTATTGGACTTCTTCTTCTGTCTTTACTTAGCTTAAGAACAATACTGATGAGTACTAAAAGAAATACTGTAATATATGTAATGTGGTGGTCCAGGTCCAATTTTATTGGCAATAATTGGACTGCTTCTCCTGTTCCCAGGTCAGGTGGGGGTTGCTTTAGATTATGAAGTGGTAGAAGCTTAGACGAAAACTGATGATTCCAAAAAATGGATTACTTTTGTGGGGGATGCTCACCACTTGAACTCCATGCTTCTCTGCGTGGGTGAGATACACGAGAAGGCTTCCCAGAATAACTGATGTCAACGGAGCCATTGCTGATATCCAAAAGAACTTTGGTTTCTTCTTGCTCTACACCAAGCAATTAATCACGAAATCAATGATTAATGTCATTATAGCTAGTACATACAAATTAAGAATATACTTGAAAAAACCACATAAGGCAAAATAATAACCATAACTTACTGTTATATTGATCAATTATTCCACTCTATGACATCAAAGATGAGTATAGAAGGTTCTTAGAAATAAACACCCATATAAGTTTTGTAAACATTAAAAAATCCTTAGCTTTTTGTTCGTAGTAACTAAACCAGTTGAAACTTGAAACTAAAGGCATGAAGGGCCATATCAGTCCACATGGATCCATCTTTTCTATAGTGTGAAAGGAAGATGTAGAAGTGGAAGCAGATTTGTTAAGAGTTAAATAGAATAATGATATGGGGTTGGCGAGAAGCTGACAAAAATGACCATCTAGACGAAAAGCAGCTTAATTTCTGGGTGAATCAATTCCCAAATCGAATTAAGAAATTGCTAATGGCGGCCTGCGCTTCATAATTGGTTGCTTTATTTGGTAAGGCAAGAACTTGTGGGGTAGGAAATATTTATGAATTATAATTTATATGAGTTGGGAATATTGATCCCGCAATCACATGAGAAAGTATCATATTATGGGAAATTCTAGGCCACGTGAACTTACAAAGTATCTGGTGAGGAGGAGGAAGAAAAGGAAGCCACAACCCAGAACAGCGCTTTCCCATCTCCACTGCAAAAGTGAATAAAAACTACTGTTAGAATAGTGAACACAATTCATGATGTAAAATAGAAAGTAAATAAAGAAAATGTCACTTTAAGATAGAGATGGAGTGATAAAATAATGTAAAAAAGTGAAGACTTTAATTATCTGCTTAACTTCTTTAATTATGTCATTTCTATTATGATATCATCGTCCTGATTATAAACGGTTACTATTATCTTATAGATTATATATTCGTTTTAGTGGATAAGGAAATGGATAAAATAAGGGATGCCTGAAGAAGCCAACCTCATGAGTTTGGCTAAAGACAGAACGCATCACTGAGACAAGATCCGTGGCATGAGTAAATTGAACGAGTCCAAGAATCCCTTTTAGCTGTTGCAGACAGACCACGGTAGCCGCTCCTGCCATGAAACCTACTATGGTTGCATGTGACAGAAAATCCACAATAAACCCTAGCCTGCACACAACAAAACAAAAGTGCTTATAAATAATTACAGTACGTAACACGCAGAAACTGATTATTTAATTTTTACCATCTAACTCCATTATTGTATGGATGGTACTCTTTGATTATTCTTGGCCAAAACGATGAAAAAATAATAGATCTATTACAGCCTAATCTAACGTGCAAAAAAAAAGGGAAAAAAAATGTTATGCTTTTCGGTGATTTGAACATCCATAATTATAGCTGAACATAAAAGGACAAAGGCCAGCACCTAATAAGGCGTGATTGACAAAGATAGAAGTACAAATTGCTAAAGGCTTCCCTAACCCTTTTTGTGCATTTTGTTAGTAACCATTTTGACCAAATGCGACGTGGATTGAATTCTTGTTGAAATATATATATAGCACACGCAAATCCATTTTAGGATTTGGTGTTACATCATATACGTCTAACTCTGTTATAAACCTCTTACGTCATGTATAATAATTACTAAAGTAAAAAAAAGACAGTTTTACCATGACCAGGAGACGTAAGAAATCTAAAACACCATGAAAGCTAATTGCGTAACATACCGTAACAAGCCCAGGCAAGCTTGAAAAACTCCGGCGAAGAATGTGGCCGTGAAAGCAAGATGAAGATAGAGCTTGGGATTCTCATTAGCGTTAACTTCATTACCCAACATGGAAGCAGTGAGTAGTGATGCAACCGCAACAGTCCCCACCGCCAAATCTCTGGAACTTCCCATCATTGCATACACCAATGGCGGAACAAAACTTGAATCTGTGTCCAAAAGAAATGGAAAAGGAAAAAAAATACACACGTCAAACCCCGATAATCATCTGTAGTTGAGCTAAACAGGTGCCTATTGAAGTCCGGTAGAGATTACTTAGGAACACTCTGCACTTCTATAGTAAAAAAAAAATATATACGTTCAATATTTTTGTCAGGACTTACACAGGCCAAGAATAGGTGGCAAGTTGGCTAGTTTGGCATAGCTTATACCCTGGGGGATTGCAAGGCTAGCAATAGTGATGCCTGAAACGAAGTCAGCTTTCAAGAAATCGAGGGTATAACGAGGAGCCCATTCAAGAATAGGGAAGAAATACTGGAGGCCAAGAATCAATCTCCGGGAAAGAGGTTGGTTCTTGAACTGCCTAAAGGGATCGTCGGGGAAGAAAGTTTCTTTGAGATTATACTGAAGTGACTTCACAAAGGGTTGCGGCGGTGGAATCGCCACCCGGTGTGGACAATCCACGTTAGTAGATGGATAAGCATAATCGGGGTTACCCATTTTTTGTTTAGATTGCTCTAAGACAACAAATGATGGTCGGATAAGTGTACTATTATTGAGATTGGCTAGGGTCTTTTTGGGGAAGAAGGAAAGAAGAGGTGAAGATAAAAAGATTTGAAGAGGTAGAGATTGTTGTAGTATTGATTAGTGAAGAGTAGTGAGCAAAGGGAGATGGGTGGTAATGGGATTATATAAAGGGAGAGGGAGGGAGGTGGGTTGATGGGTGTGGGACACTTTAATTTTTAAGTGGTGGAAGGGACCCAGGGGTCCAAGTTAAGTGTACAGGTTTTGCTTTTATTTTTTGGTAATTTATTTTTTGGAAATCTAAATCATCTCAAGCCTTTGCCTACCTCGTGCCCAAATTTTGGATTCCCTCAAGTCTTTTCCATTCCAGCATCAAAGGAGGATGCAAAATCCTGGAAAAGTCACGCATATTTTTACCATTTTAAGTCGCCTGCCCATTGTTAAAGGAAAGTAAATAAATATCTTGCACAAACTATTTTTTTATTTCCCGACAAGGCTGGTCATGTTGTAATTAGTGAGTCAGTAGTGCAGTGGCTGGTTTATAGTCTCATTGGTGTTTGCATCTAAGGCGATATTTAGCACTTATACAACAGGAACCACAGATAATGACATTATTAACAAAAAGAAAATCATTAGTTAGTGAGTAGCTAGTAATATACTATGGTACAGTTTGATTGATCACAAGTGTGCGGGAGGCAAAGTCGTCACTGGGAGGTTTTGAATTAAGTAACCTAGTGACACGTGTACGCAGAGTGCGCGGCCGTTTTTAACTTCCGATAACTGAACTAGGCTGGTAAGAAAGATGCATTTAAGTTGTGGCAAAAATAATAAATGATTTGACCAAATTAGCGTGTCATGTTTTGGCTTTAGTATGGCTATTAGCGGGAATCCTGAACCTAACGGCGCCTAACTTAATGAGATATTTCAGGGAAAAACGACTAAGCCTGTTAGCCACTAGTTGGATGGTATGTGTGTGGTCTTGAAAAGTAATTTGAACACCGTGTATGCGAGGTTTCAATATCTTCCTAATCACAAATAATTAATTGCTTACTTTTCTTCCCTACTCTATTGGGATCCAGAGGAAAGAATCAAAGAACCAACCTAATCTCTTCAAATCCTATGTATCGGAGTTTAAATGTGTAGCTATGAAACTAATTCTTCAAAGTAGGGCGCGCATGATTAAGATTTCTGTTTGGAAATATCATTGGTTTTGGTTTCATGTACAACCTTAATTAAAATTTCGTTGATAAAGATAAGCATTGACTGCTAATCATTACTTCCAAGTAATCGAACCTAATCTTCAACGACCGTATACAGTTCCAATGAAATGGATCTCCACATGTTAGTGTTATTCGAAGTTAGAAGAACTGAAAATACCCGAGGCATTTAAAATGATGACGATGGAGATTGTCAAGGGAAAACAAAAGAACATTGATGGCAATATGGTATTGACTCGAATGATGGTGACATGCCTCAGTAGCATTATAAATTGGAAAATGCTACTAACCCCTATAATAATCAACTAACTCCTTTTTTTAACTTTTCTAATTTTTTACAAATTAATAATGTTATTTAAAACTACAAAACTACCCTTATTTTACTTCTTTTGTTATTAAAAAAATTAATATTTTATATTTTTAGAATTTAGGATTTAGGATATAAGATTTTAGGACTTTAAAATTTTGTACCCTATAAATATGCTAAAAATTTATTATTTTTGAAGAAATAGATGCAAATTAAATTCACCTTATCTAGTACCCATGGGCACTTAGTTAGCCAAATATCAAAATAAATTCTATGCCGCTTATAATTAACTTGAAAAGCCAAACAAATAAAATGAGACCCGTCTAGTACTGTGCCACAAGGCAAGTACACATGACATTTTCTTACTCGATATAATATAATTTAATATGGCAATACTTTATTTATTATTCTATTATTTTTTTTGTTGTAAACAAATTTTACTAATATTCCGTCATCAAAAGTGATGACGGTTTCACAATCTCACTATAACGGCCCTACTAAATTACTGATTTAAAATAGCAACATTACAGCAATACACAAGTAATTGTCCATCTACAAAGAATTTCACGCTACTGTTTGATAATATCTGCACAAGTCAATAAATCTGTTAAATTATATGGAAAGGTAGGTTGCTTCCCTTTAATCCATGTGTTACCGTCAAAATTTATGCCCCTATGGGTCCAAAGAAAGGCAAAAGGCCATAATAGGGCCCAAGATTAAGGCCTGGCAAGTGGAAGTAACAGCGGAGGCAAAATGGGCCCGACGGTGCAGCAAGGAATCCAACATGGCAGGCCAAAAGGCCATCCGACGGAGGAATCTAACCCACGACCGTGGGAAGGAAGGAAAGGACAGGATTGCCCCCACCACGCTGCGGCAGAACCGACGGGGCGACACGTGGCCAGAGGCCCTTCACACAGTAGGTGAGGCCCACTTAGCAGAGCGGGAAAGGGGGTAATTACCTGTCGCCCAAGAACTGCGGCCGACGGAAGGCAAAAAGGAGGGGCAAATAGGACATACGTACCACGACGGACCAACGTACGCTGCCGTGAACAGCTAGCAGCGGGATCCATCTCCAGGATCCCTGTCACTATAAAAGCCGAGAGGGGGGGAAGGGGAGGGGGGGGGGGGGGGGGGGGGGGGGGGGGGGGGGGGGGATGAGCACAACACCAACACAAACACACACAAAATGCACCTTTAATTTATTTTACTTTTTCTGTCATTTATTTTCATGTCATTTACTTTTATCTCTCGTCACCCTTAACTCCTTTACTTTTCATGTCATTTACTTTTATCTCTCGTCACCCTTAACTCCTTTACTTTTCATGTCATTTACTTTTATCTCTCGTCACCCTTAACTCCTTTACTTTTCATGTCTTTACTTTAATCTCTCGCACCCTTAACTCTTTACTTTTAGTCTCTCGTATCCCTTAACTCTTTACTTTTAATCTCTCGTATCCCTTAACTCATTTACTTTAATCTCTCGTACCCTTAAACTCCTTTAATTTACTTTCTCGTTACCTTTATCTTTTCCTAACCCCTATCCTCTCATCTATCCGTTTGTGTTTCAAGTGTCGCAGGTGCTTCCCCCTCTCTTGGAAGGTGTTGATTGTTACCCACGACCGCAGGAGCACTAGTGTAGGGATTTTCAATATTTTGTCCCACGGCCGATCGGACTGTGATCCTCTTTGTAATCCTCCACATTATTAATAAAAGCTAGGCCCAAAGGCCTGTTTAATCCTTCCACTTTGTCATCAAAGCCCAACTAAGAGACGTACAACACCGTTTGCTCGAAACGATCTCAGTTTCGGGTTTGGCAAATAGTTGGTTGCTTGCCCTGTTTCCTAAAACCCGATTTTAGGGCAACACCATGCCACCGACCAGAGCATGATGATATCAAAGACTCTCCGCCAATCTGCCTCTGCCTGATAAAAAAACTAGCTTATTCCTTGTAAACCAAATGCTCCATACTATTGTATGCCAAATAATCAGCCAAGACGATCTAGCCATCCCTGAACCTGCAAGATAAACCCACTGCACAAATATCTATTCAAGACTCCTAGGCATACACCATTGAACTCCCCACCAGCAACACACCTTGTCCCATAATTTCCGAGAAACTCGACAATGTAACAACACGTGGTCAAGGGATTCAATGTAACAGCACATTGATTCCTTAATGCCTATGATATTTTGATACGACAAAGCAAATTTTGTCACAATACCAAACCGAAACGCCATCCAGGTGAAACATTCCACCTTGATTGGTACTAAGCCGAGCCACACATTCGGCTTTAGCTCCGCCTTAAGATTGGCTGAAAAGAAAGACAAGTAACCATCTTTAACTGAGTAAGTGCCATCTTTGTTGCGAGGCCACAACCAACTATCTACTTTATCCTCACCAAGTCTGATATTAGCCAGCTTATTGTTTAGTGACTCCACCAAACCCTCTTCCCAAACAAATAAAGATCTCCTTCATCATACATTGATAACCCATTTTCCATCAACAAACCTCATGGCCTCCCTTACCACATCCTCCTTTTCGTCCGCTAAAGCAAATAGCCTTGGGTAAGAAGCCTTTAGGACCTCGCCATTAAGCCACTGATCATGCCAAAATTTTCATCTCCCTCCATTACCCAAACCTAAGCGCATCAAGGCAAACAACCCCAGGGCACTCCTCCTACTCTTACCCGACTCTACCATGTCTCGCCAATTCTTTGATGCACTAATATCACGAAACGCTGGCCAAGAATCAGCAGCTTCACAATGATAACAATTATTGATAATACCAACCCAAAAAAGAGAGTAAGCCGCATATGAATCTAGAGTAATAAATCGCCACATCCATTTAAACAACAAACACCGATTCTTAATCAAAAGCGACTCAATTCCCAATCCTCCACATTCCTTTGGTCTAGATATTCTCTCTCATGCCACCATACAGATCTTCTTCTTATCTCCACAACCACTCCACAGAAAGTTCCTTTAGATACCAACTATTTTCCTTGCAACCCCCATAGGCAACTTGTACATAGAGAGGTAATAGATTGGCAAACTGCCAAGGACATCCTTAATTAGAGTGACCCTGCCTCCCAATGACAAATACTTGCCTTTCCATGAAGCAAGACAGCTCTTAATCAGGATTAACACCGGCTCCCAAGCTTTGACACAGCACATATTTGCTCCAACCGGTAAACCCAAATACATCATAGGAAGCTTCTCCACACGGCTTTGCAGTGTCCTTGCAATCTCTCTGATCCGAACATCACTTAAGCTGGCCCCCACAATAGTGCTTTTGTGAAAGTTGATGTGCAATCCAGAAAAAGCTTCAAAACAGCGAAGGCATCTTTTTAAATTAAGAAGTCCATCCATATCATTAGGTGTAATGAACAAAGTATCATCCGCAAACTGAAGCACCATCGGCATTGGTTGATTTAATACTAATTTTTTGACCATACCCGTCAATAACGGGCGATCAACCAAAGCTGAAAGGCCTTCAGCCACAATGTTGAACAAGAACGGTGACAATAGGTCACCTTGTTTCAAGCCCTTGTGTGTTTTGAACTCCTCTGAAGGTGATCCATTAACCAAAACATTCAAACAAGTCTGGCTTATACAATTCCGAATCCACAAACACATTTTTTCCCCAAAGCCCATCATTTCCATAATTTTCAAAAGAAAGACCCACAAAACAGAATCATATGCTTTTTTAAAATCAATCTTCCAAAGCACTGCCTTTTCCCCCGATTTTTTGATTAAATGGATAATCTCAGATACTATGAAAACACAATCCAAGATAAGTCTTCCTCCTATAAAGGCATATTGATTAGCACTAATGATAGAGGGCAGCACATACTTCATTCGATTTGCTAAAACCTTCGCCACTACCATATAAATACCATAGATCAAACTAATGGGCCTAAAATCATCTAACGACACTGCATCCGTTTTCTTAGGACTCAACAGGAGAAAGGCACAATTAACGCCTCTGGGAAGGCTGCCTGACTTAAAGAACTCATCGAACAATTCTACCAAATCATTAGAAATCAGATTCCAGGCCTTCCTATAGAATGCAAAAGTAAACCCATCTGGACCGGAAGGTAGACAATTTTTCTGACGTACTAGTATGCAAACCTTTAGAATTCCATAATATTAACATTATGTCTACTGGAATTATAAAAACTATTAGAATTTCATGGTATAAAGACTATGTCTTTTGGGTTCTTTTTATTTAGAAAATATTTTTTAGAATTCCTAATATTAACTATAAATTTTTAAAATTCTTCTACATCCTATGCCTATAAATGTGAAGACACGCCTCTCCCTCATTCTCTTCAATCTTTCTTACTCTTTTTTTCTTACGAGTATACATATCTATATGTGTATAAGCCTACTTTAATGTACTATTCTTCTCTTCATATTTGATTAAAATTGAAACTCATTGGCAAAATATATATTTAAACTCTTAGTTCCTCCATATTAAAGTAAAATTGGGTGGAGTCAAAGCTACAGCAAAATCAAACTAAATTTAAATATCATTTTCCTTCAATTTTTTATATATTATAAAATGATGTAGATATTTTTTTCATATAGATGTTTTTTTATATGTCACCATCCATTGACGGGATTTTATTAATAAATATTGATATAAGAATAACAAAATAATCATAGGACTAATAGATTTTTGAGAGCAGAAGCCATGGAGGTTGAAAGAAAAACAAATAAAAGAGTATTTTTTGGTTACAATTCTTCACAGATAAAGATGGCAAAAGCGCATTATCTACATAGACAGATGCCAATACAACGCATGTATTTAGATTTCAGGGTGGTGAGTGCTCCTGCTCCTGCTCCTGCAAAGGTTGACCCACCAGCTTTGTCGAGTCTCCACGTCAGTCTTTGGGTCAAGTCAAACTTTGGGAAGTTTTTCAGGGAATTGCGTTACCTTTGGATTTGGAGCACAAAAAGGACGTCAACTTTTTAACGGCCAATTTTGACGGCCTCGAGCTATGCTGACTTGTAAAAGCAAACTCAGGCATGCCTGCGTGTACTATGTATCACCGACCGTGATCCCGCTGTTGCTGTCCTTAAAATGGAAGGTCAGACTTCACAAATTAAGCATTTTTTTTTTTTTACCGTTGAAGTACTCATAATTATTAAAAAAAAATAATTCTTTTTTTTTACTCAATGTTTAATCTATAGTCGTAAACAGAAATATTTCAGGTATATCCGTTCCTTTTTTTTTTTTTTGAGAAGCGGATAGGTATATTAAAATAATGATGAAGCATCAGATGGTATAAGAACTGAAGAGTAGGGGGTTTTTTTTCTTGTCGAAGCGTGAAAAGTAGGTTATAGATATAATTGCTCCATTGATCGAATATTCAAAGCAACAAAAAAAATTAAGTATAGAAAAAGATTAAAGAAATAAGGTTCTAAGATTCCAGCTATGTATAGGTGTGGCAATCGTAGAATCGTAGCAAATTCTTTCTTTTTTCTTTTAATGCAAATGGCGAATTGTTCTCGTGACACGGATTTGTCCTCTTTTAGAGAATGTCAAAATGTTAATATTTTGTTCAAATTGTTCACATTATATCCCGGAGAAGAGTGACATACGGACATAGATGGGTACAAACTTGTACCGTACGTACATAATGTCATACATAAGCAAGTAGGCCTTTAAAATGCACTAGGTGATCGACAAAAAAAAAAATGCACTAGGTTTAGTGCCAACTCGGTTTTTAATTATTTGGAAAACCTGATCTAATGGGCAGAATATTGTCAGGTAGATCGGGGTTCAGAACAAGAAAAAAAAAAAAACAAAGATGAAAAAAATTGATCAGGTTGTGCCAGTTGTTAATTTAATTTACAATCACGGGTATTTTCTGACACTCTTTCAATTTGGGTAGGACAAATTTCCTAGCTAGCAGTAGTGTGTCCAGGCAAATCTTTTGTCTTTGTGCAATTATCATTTCTTATCACTTATCAGTATTTTGTAGCCTCTAGCCACTTCTTAATCATCAACTTGTCTTCTGTTGATACTTGATACTCCTAAATCCCCGAGTGTTCAAATTTAAATTTTGGAAAAACATGTTCAAGTTTTTTATATACGGATTTGAAATTAATACGAATTCACCAGATGAAGAAAATCACATGTTCAAAATAGATAAATATATATATATAGCAAAATGTTCTTAAAATTACTAGTTTGTTCTGGTTAAATCAATTCTAAGTATTGCTTTTACAAGCTAAGCGGAAGAAACTATGTGTGTGGGTTATCCAATCACTTTTTTTTTTTTTTTTGAGAACGGTTATCCAATCACTTAAATGCACAACTAAACAAGATGGCACCGACATATCAAAATATTCCTCGTTGACCGATTTGAGTGAATTAAGCTTTAGTGTTCTTGGTTCAGTCAAGGCGAGTGTTACGAATCTTACAATGGAATTTCTTTAATAATGAGCTAAATTATTCTTCCTGATGCTTCTCTCATGATTTCCCTTCTTGTTTCGGTTTAAAATTATGTCAAAATGTTGAACACTCGAGTATTTAAGAGAATCTACAATCAAATCACATTTTTGCACAATATTTTCCACGGATTTTATTCTTCCAGAATTAAGGTAAGGCTAGCGAGTGACTTTTGGATGATGCATCCCACAATGACTTGGTTGGTACTTCCTTGACCTTTAATATGTAGGAAGCGACGCAATTCTCACGTGTTCTTTTTTGTTGCTTTCCTTTAGTTTTCAGGTTTGTTTATTTGCTTCACTTCTTTTATTTTACGAAACAGAATCCGCCATCGACACCATCTTTTGTTCGTAATTTTTATTCCCATTTTGACTTGAGAGAGAACAGTTCCTTTCTGATCCATATATAGCGCAACCTGCGCTAAAAGGTCTTAAAATAAAAATGAATCTTATTAAGTGCTTTGCTCCACCCAGCCTCCCCAAGTCCCCATGTTATTATACCACAATTCTTGCCCCACTTATTTATACATGTAGGGGTGCCCTCAGCTTGCCCTTGATGGACACTATAGATTTTTCCAGGTTTAAATGCATATTAATAATGCATAATTTTGAATGTACAAACTTATTAAATTAACACTATCCAGTAATCAACGTACGTACGTAACTTAATATTGTGCTTTTAATTAATTCTGTTTCGAGTACTCTGTTTTCTGGCAATCTTGATAAGGAGTATGCAATTGATCGAAAAAAAAGTTTCAATGTCAGTCATTTTTTCCTAAATTGTTTACCGGTCAATGCTTATTAGTGGTTCTATGCCAAAGTAATTATCCACTTTTTATGTTTTGTTCAGAGAAAAAAAAGTAATTATCCACTTACCCTAAAACAATAATGAAGCCATCAACTCCCCATGATGATACAAGCAAAACTTCAGCGTCCATGTGTTTAGAGTGTTTAATGCTGTCATATGGCGGCACCATTGGCAAAGAAGGACTATTGAGGCTACTTTTGGCCTTTCTTTGACTGCAATTTAGGGACTGCCACTCTCGCCCCTCTTTCATAAATGTAGCTTGAAACTTCCTCTTTTCTATTGGAAATCTTATTATTGCAGGTTTTGGTCAAGACAAAGTAGCTAACAGGATCCGTGGTACGTATTTAATGGAAATGAATTTAGATATGCCCGGAACCGACGAGCATTTGTTTCTTTAGTTCGATTTATATATATGTATATGTATATGTATATACATATATGTATATATATATACATATATGTGTATATATATATATATACATATCATATACATATATATATACATATATATATGTATATGATATGTATATATATATATACATATATGTATATATATATACATATACATGTATATGTATACATATACATATACATGTATATGTATACATATACATATACATATATATGTATATATATATACATATATGTATATATCCCCTGTAACAAACAAACCATTTCTGATTACGAATGGCATTTGCAACACTCCTGCGGGCTGATCACTGGCCAACAATTAATTAGATAAAAGTTTTATTTGACATTACCAAAAACACTCGTTATTGGTTTCTGGCTAATGGTGGGTTATTGTTGCTTTTAACAAAAAAAAAAATTCTATTGTATTTCCTTTCCCATAAGCAGGGAAGGGAATGTTGGGCCCGGTGACACTATCTCGCGGAAATAATATCACCTCACAAGGAAATAAACAAGTGGAGGACAAAAAAGAAATAGATGACACACAGTATTTAACGTGGTTCACCCAAATACCGGGCTACGTCCACAATCCCGATCCCACCGGAAAAACTTCCACTATAAAAATAGTAGGCTTACAAGAGAGACTTCCCTAAA
>JAKUCV010005186.1:14432-50806 GCA_028386065.3 Turnera subulata
GAACATAGGCAATATGGTACCTATAACCAACCTAGAAGAATGCACAATCCTAACGTTACTTGTCACTATTGTAATAGGATAGGTCACATTGCCCCGGTATGTTTTACTAGGCATAGACATTGGGCACAAGATAAGGCTCATCACTATTATGTTCCTAACCACCAAGGACCCAAAAAGATTTGGGTACCAAAATCCCTTTGATTTGCTTTGCAGGTATGCTTGAAGGCATCAAGAGTACTGTGGTACCTTGATTGCGGATGCTCCAAGCAAATGACCAAAGAAGCATCCAAATTCATGAAAGTGGTCACACTTGTTCAATTTCGGAAGAAATGCAAGGATCAAAAGATGATAACATCGATGTTCATTTTGGCAACATCGATGTTCCATGATTGTCAGCTCACTTGTATTTTTCAACCAGTAGCTGAAAGACATCGATGTTGTCTAGAAAAACATCGATGTTCCCATAAGAACTGCCAAGCCATAAATCAAGCATACACATCGATGTTTTGTATCAAACATCGATGTTCGGTAAGAACTTTTATCTTTCAGTAGCTTTTAAACATAAATGTTCACTTAATAAACATCGATGTGTAAATTGTGAACATCGATGTTCCTCCATTGTCGTCATTTCAGTAAGTTAATTTTTCACATGAAATTAGAAAATTTAGGTAGCACACTTATGACTAAATATTTCAGGAAGATTATTCAGATTTCCTTCAATTTATATTAAGCATATAGTTAGTGCACAATTGATCAAATTTAGAAACACTAGCTAGCTTGATGAACATTTACATGAAAAAACTTCATATCATACACAAAGCACAATTACTTTTATTGATCATAAAGGTTGAGTACAGCTGCTGAATCTTAAAACACACACACATTCGATTACATCATATATTTTACAATCACAAGAAACGCAGAATTACATTATACATATTCATTACAATTATTATTTGCTTCTAACGATTTGGAACAGCTGTGACAGTAAAACTAGTAGGAGTGTTAACTATGTTAACCCTAACGCTATCGTTCCATGCGAACCACATTCCACCAGAATTGTTCTGACCCGAAAGCTCGAACCGGTGAGCGGATGGAAAACGTAGAGGAATAACTCCGTGGTTTACTCCAGCCTGCCAGCAAGTCTCTGTTAGAAGAACCATATTTGGTTTATACTGGTTCTTCAAGTCTCGCAGAGTCCGGAAAAAGTCTTGGGAGCGTCTTGTGATCCCTCTGCAGTTCCATACCAGAAGACGAACCTTTGGCCAAGTCGGCGGAATGACCCCTACTCGAGGAACGCTCCGAGCTGTCATTGAAATTTGGTAGTAACTGCCCTCGTTCGGAGCGAACGGCGCCATCTCTCGCTGTACCGCTGCCACCAGCCCCTTCGCCACGCTGTTGCGACTTCAACCCTGCCCTTCCCGTTGCCTTCCACCGCCGGAGCCGCCTTGACGCGCCGTTGACCCGACGGAGTGTCAGAACTAATGCCTCCATGCTTTCTTTCAGGGTTTTGATAATGACAAACCTTGGCTCAATTGATGACATCCTTGAAGCAAAAAGAAATCAAGCAAGGATCAAAAGGTCAAACAATGTGATCAAGCTCAAACAATGTGACCAAAAATTAAAGCTACAAGCAAGAAGAGAAAGATGAGTTAGGAACACAAAATGTACAAGGTAAAACACTCAACTTCTCTTAGACATTGGCTCAAACAAAACACATTTCAATCATACAATTCATAAGCATGCTTTCAAACATAAAGTTGTGTTTTGAGTCCAAAACATCGATGTTGGCTTACGAAACATCGATGTTCTTGTGACCGTTGGTCAAAACATCGATGTTGTCATTAAAACATCGATGTTGTGATTTCTTCAAAGATTTCCAAAATTTGGCAGTAGGCAAATAACATCGATGTTGGCATGCTAAACATCGATGTTCTTGTGACCGTTGGTCAAAACATCGATGTTTACAATCCAACATCGATGTTCATGAAAAATTGTCTTTGAAATATAATTTTGCCGAAGCCAGAAAACATCGATGTTGGCCACTTAAACATCGATGTTGTGACAATTACTTTCAAGATGAATTTTGGCAGTAGCCATAAAACATCGATGTTTCATTTTCCAACATCGATGTTCTTGCATAATCCCTTTTCATCATATTTTTGTGAAGCATAAAAACAGCGATGTTGTATTTGAGAACATCGATGTTGCTCAGCCAAACATCGATGTTCTACTAGCCGTTGGAACAATAATTTAAAATTGTTGGGTAAAACATCGATGTTTTGTCGTTATAGCAGACAACTTTTCAGAACCCACTATGTTGTGTTTAAGGGTGTTTTTGGGTGGATTTAAAACGGCTCTATAACTTCTCAGAGCTACATATTGAGCATTTTCAGCTATGTTTCAGAAAAAATCAACTCTCCATTCATTTTACCATTCATTGATACACATTCATTCAAGTTTTATGAGCCAATATCTTTGAGATTTTGAGAGTTGCCTTATTAGTGCTTATTGGTCTTACTCATATCCACTCTTTAAGAGAGTATCTGTTTGAGTGTTGTTATAGTGTTGCTCATACACTTTAAGGGAGGATTGTTCCCTTGAGAGAAGTTTTAAGGTGTGGCATCCTTAAGCAAGTGTAGGATTCTTGAGATTAGAATTCCTAGGAAAGTCTTGAAGTGAGGTATCATCAAGCAAGAGTGCTGAGGTTCATATGACTTGAACTTTCAGGGTTTAGGATTCTTGTGACTAGAATTCCTAGGTTGTAAACGGTTTGTTAAGCACCCGTAAGCATAACATAGATAGTGAAATCTTCAAGTGAGACTAGAAGGACTGGATTAGCCACAAATTAGTTGTGTGTGAACCAGTATAAAAATTCTTGTGTCCTTCAATCTTTTAATTCCGCTTTTAATTCCTGCTTATCTCATTTTTATTCGATTATCGCTATTCACCCCCCTCTAGCGAAGGGCTATTGTTCTAACACGGAGGACCCGCGGATCCGACTTCTCTTCGCTCGCGTCGCACTAGCCACCACCGCCGCGTCGCCAACCCAGCAGCCGCGCCGCGCAGTCGCCTCTTGTCTTCCTGCCGCGCTCGTCCTCGCCCGTCCCTACCGCTCGCCGTGCCGCCAGCCTCCTACCCGGCACCCCGATCCGTTTCCGCAAGGTGAGTACCCGACTCACAACGGGTTGGAATTCGGGTTGGACCCTGCTGACGGGCTGCCTCGCGGGCCTGGACAGTTGGGCTGTTCTGGGCTGGGCATAGACTTACTGTTCATGGCCTAGTCCAGTTAAAAGAAAAAAATAATATATACATATATGTAGGTATTTATTTATTAATCTGGTTTATAATTTTGGAAAAAATTATATAATTACTTTGAGAAAATTATGATAAATTTAATTCTGGTATTTTTAGGAAAATATAAATATATATACTTCGATAAATAATTAAGTTATGTTTTGGAAAACTATTATTAATTGGGAAAAATATATATGTATCATGAAATAATTTCTGAAAAATTAATATGTATATTATTTACTCTGGAAAATTATAGTTATGGAGATATATATATATGTACTTGGAAATTAAGGGTAATTATAATTTTGTGTTGGAAATATTATTGTATATTGAGAAAAAAGATAAATACTATATAAATATTTTCTGAAAATTATAAATATGTTATTACTTTTCTGGAAAAATTATGGAAACTATAATTTTGGAAATTATAGTTATTTTATGAAAGTATTATGAAGAGAGTTTTAATTAAAGTATGGTATCGAAATTATATTTGGATATACGTACGGTATAATATTTTTGGTAAAAGATAATAATAACGGATATGAACCGGGATGGATTTAATTCGTAGTATTGGCAAAATAGTATACCGATTATGTGCATTTATGTGAGTGTATATTGATTTGTGGTATAGGTTGGATATCGGGCAGTTTCCCGAGGAGCCGGCGTCGGACCGGTCATGGTTTCCGGAGTTGAGTAATCGGCCAAGGTGAGGATGAATTTCCTTCTATATGTGCCTATATTACTCGGTTATTGAGTTTGATGTTGCATTTGCTGTGGTTGCTGTGGTTTGGTCCGGGATGTTTATCCCAGTATTTTGATTGGGTTTGAATATTTATTTTCGTGTCTTGACCATGAGTATAATGGAATAATTAATAAATTGAGACAAAGATGTCGATCCTTGATTTTGGATGGGATGTCTATCCCAGTATTTTGGTTAGGGATATCGATCCCTACGATTTGATTTTAATGACGGTAATATAATTGTCACGTGATAGGTAGTGGTACGACTCGATGGTTTAAGACTGTTTCGTGGTGGCCGTGACCTGGGTTCTTGTGATAAGCATGTCTATGCTTGGGATGTCTATCCCGTGATTATTTTTTTGGGATGTCGATCCCTGGGTTCTCTGGATTTGGTCTGGCACCCGGAATGTGTTGATAACCAGGTCTGACCCTAGCTTATCCGTGACGGGGCCCGGAAAAGATAAAATTGGAAATTGGATTTTATTCGAGTCTTTTGATTTATTTTGGCAGTTTTTGCCTGTTTTTGACTTGAGTAATTTTAGTGTGCATATTGATTGTCTTTCCTTCGTCGGTGAGCACTTCGGACTCACCCCTCACCTGCGGGCTTTCATCCCGTAGGATGAGTTATTTGTGGTACAGGTTTGGTGCATTCCAGACAGGCTGTGGCGTTATCCCTTGGACAGGGCTCGGATCCATAGTTTGCATCAGTGTCGCATACAGTGTATTGTGAGTTGTTAAGTCTTCCGTTGTGCATGTTTTTACTATTATTGGGCCATTGGGCCGGTTTTGTTATTTATGATTTTTACTATTATGGGTTGTTGAGCCCGAATATCTGTTGTACACACTGTATGCTGGGCTTGGTATGGTTGGATCGTCACAGTTCCTGCACGTGTTTACTGTGTACGGTAAATACGGGTCGGGGCGTTTCACTAAGGAAGGATAAGAGAGGATGAATGATATAGAAACTGTATCACAGATACAGTGACACAAAGTAAGCTGCATCATAGTGTCTACACCAGTATTTATATTAGTTCTGTGAGAATAAATAAAAATCAAATAAAGAAAAAAATGGTAACAAAAATCTTATCAGAAAATAACAGTTTAATTCTTATCAGTTTAGTAGAAAGAAGAAAAAAGCCTATAATTCCATTATGTTCAAAAAAAAAACGACCTATATGGTATATGTTGTATATTATAAAATAAAAAAATTTATTATGTTTGTTAGCCTATTTTTGTTTTCTATTTTGAGTTTGTTCTTTTACCTGTAAACTTTAATTACGGTTCACCTTAAGAAAAATCTTATCAGTTTTAGTGATAAAAATTTAATAGCTTATCTGATAAGACTATAATTCTTATCAGGATTGTTTTTTTTTAAAGGATAATATGAAGCTTTACCAATCAAATAAATATCTTTATTAGTTTTTATGATAAGTATATACTTATTATCAGTATTGTGTTTTGGTTTATCACCTACTGATAAAGAGTATAATTATTATCAAGATTATTTTTTTAAAAGGATAATATAAATAAAAATTAAACTTGCGTGTGAATTTTTTTGAACAATTTAGTTGGGAATTCTTTTTAAAAGAGTATAATTAAAATCAGGTTACTCTGAATAATTATGTTTGTCATTATGGCCAATCAAACTACACCAACAACCTCTACATGGCAATAAAAGAAGACCCTAGAGCCTCCACATGGCAATAAAGCATGACTGCAAAAATCTTATGTGTCAAAACTTGGTGAGGGATACAGCTTTAAATATATATAATAGATATAAAGTTGAAGTGCAGAGGCTTCCACACGTGACACGTGGCAGTCTCCTGCCTTCAACTTCAATATTTCATTTTCTCCCTCACCCAAATTCCTTTAATTAAATAGTTCTACTTTTGCCATTGCCCACACCAGGCTTTTATTGTATCGCTTCTTTACTTCTTTTTTGTTTTTCTTTTCCCCTTTTGCGTCACTCCTTCATTGAAAGATTTTTTTTTTTTTTTCATTTCATGTATGATGATATTTACTTTCAGGATGTCGAATTTGATGCAGAAAAAATGCCATCTCTTTTTTAAAGAAAATACCTACCACATACTAATAAACCAAACTATCCGATAAACTTCTTATTTATATTAGTCAAATTCAAAGTACATCAATATTTTCATTAAAAATAAAAATAGATATTTTTTGCAACTTTGTAATATTTATACACTATACATCAAAGTCGTGTGGCACATCATGTCGCACATCCCAATCCTTTGATACACTAACTTTAGTGTAGCTTTTTTTAAGTGCAATTCCAAGTGATAAAAAATCGTGGTCAGTCAATTTTCACCCTATTAATAATTTCACAACAAAAAAATATCACCAAATAAAATATGACATAATATGTAACGACCCGGGTAAATTTTTTGTAATTTTACCGAGTTGTTCTAACTCTTACGGTAGTTAATAAAATTTTATCGCGGTTAATCAAGAATTTTATCAATCCGAGTCAATTTTTATTAGTATTTTTATTGTTATTCTTACAATTCATAAAATTATTACCATTATTATTACTATCTTACTAATCAACATTAATAATAATACTTTTATTATTATTGTGTCGGAATATTTTTGTTGCAATAATATACTAATTATAATTTCCTCTTTTATTTCCATGATATTCAATAAATTAATCTTTGGAGATTTATTTTGAAATTTATAAAAGAATAATTGTTAGATTATGTTTATATTTTACAAAGATTAAGTTAAACTATTAAACACAAGGTTTAGTGTAGTTTCGACCGATACGACGTAGTTTTGGCTAAGCCAAAACATAAAACACAGGGAGAGCTGCGTTTTGACCAGGGCGTTGACTGTGGCCTGTGGACGCCCAAAACGACGTCGTTTTTTGTGTCAGCAAGGCACAATTATTTGCCCGACAACACGTCGTTTTCGTGCCCCACTTTCTTTTTCTTTTTCTTTTCTTTTCTCCTTTCTTTCTTTTCTTTTTTTTTTTCTCTCCTTCCTCCTTTCTTTCTTTTCTCTCCCGATCCCTCCACCAACCGGCCCCTCCACCATTTTCTTCTTTTCTCTTCTTTATCTTATCTCCTCCCTCAACCCCATTCTTCTCCCTTCCTCCTCAAAGCCACCACCGCCTTCCCTTTCTTTCCTCCTTTTCCTTCCGCCTCCCTTTCGCCACCGCCTCCCCTCTTCTGCCTCTGCGACCAAACGACGCCGCCGCCCCAACCTTCTTCCTCGTCCTCGCTCCTGCTCTCCTCCACCTCACCACTGCTGAAGCCACCACCGAGCAGAGGAGCGACACCGCCGCCTTGACTGTGCTCGCGATCGCCGCCAGCCCGACACCACCGAGCGGAGGAGCGACGCCGCCGCACTCCTTCCTTCTGCCTTTGCTTACAGACGCGCCACTCGTGACGCGCCGCCGACCTTCCTCTCCTCTGCAGCCGGCGCTGACGCCGTGACCAGCCTTCTCGCTTGTTGCAGCAACACGAGCCGACATCGCTCTCCTCCTCGTGTCCGTGCCGCCCGATCTCCTCAGCCTCTCCACGATTTGTCTCGCGCCGCCTGTGTTCCTTTTCGTCTCCGTGCCCACGACCGTCGCCTCCACCCCGATCCCCCGCTCGCCGTCGCCACCATGTGGGTGTAAGGGTGACGCTCGACGATAACCTCTACCTTTCTTCTCTTCCCTTTTTCTTTCGCATTTTCTTGACCCGAATTTTGTCAGTTTGGACTAATCGGGTCTTGTTGTTTGATTTCGTGTTGACTATTTTGTTTGGATGTGTGGGTTGTGTTCGGGGGTTTGTCGAGGTGGGAGCGTGTGTGTAGACATGGCTCTGCTGATGCTGCTGTGGACGTGGGTGGGGTTTGCTGTGATGTTGTTGAGGGCGAGTTCAGAGGGCAGTGTTGACGATGGACCGCGAACTAGAGAATTGGAGATGTTCTGCTCTCTGAACAGTAACCTCCGGAATCCGGCGAGCTTCCGATAAAGCCCGGGTATTATCCGGCGAGGTCTCGGGTATCCTCCGGCGTGAACAATGCGTTCACCAACAAATGGGACTCGATGGACGGGTTGCTTCGGTAATTCCTCGCACTCGTTTTATACCATGGGCTCGGGTTTGGGCTCGATGTGCACCACGGCCTCGAAAACGGGCCGAACGTGCGGAAGCCCATGTTCTCGAGATGGTCTCTTCATGGACATAACCATAGACACGCTAACGACGTTAATTGATGGATTAATTATTTAGTCTGAGAACATGATTAATTGGCCTATAATTCAATTTTATTTTGTATTTGATTAATTGGCCTATAATTCAATTTTATTTAATCTACAACTAATCAAAGTTGGGGAGTCCCCACCATAAAATTTCTCGTTGTTGTTACACTTTCTTGGTTGTAACTCAACTATATACTATACATTATCGAGGGATTTGGATGTGCAACATCCTAATTCCTCGCTACCCCAACTTTCATTGTAATGTGGTGGACAGGTAAAAGTTTTTACAAAAATAGTATTTTTAGTATACTATGAATTATTGCAATTTAAAATTAATATCTGAGTTTTTTTTCCTCATACACCAGGTTTATTAGCTACACTTTTTTTTAAAAAAAAATATTTCCTCACCATTTTCTATTGTATTTTTCTTTTATATTTATTTAGATGTCTATTTTATGGATCTCGTTCAAACTTTTAGAATTATTTGTTGATTTGGCTTTTTTTAGTACTTCAGAAAGACAAATTACATAAGTGCACAAAATACTGTAGCACCGGTTACATCAATACGTAAAAAATCCAGTGTGGCAGGTGGGGTTTCTTGCAAAATACCCAGTGGAATCTCTTGATGAAACCTTGATTTTTCCAAAAATGTAAATTTGGTTTTTAGGGAAAGCTTTTGATGATTTAGCCTAAAAAAATAGATTTGGTCTTTTAGAGTTCTAAAATTTCGGTGTTTATTTGCATCACATTTACCATTCCAGTTTATCCCAGAAAAAGTCATGCAGTTTTTCACATATTTGTTTTTTGAGGTGTAAAATGCAATCAACCCATGTTATACTTGTTTAACAATTTAATTAGTTTTAAAAGTTTATTCATGTAAAACACTTTAATTGTCGCTTTTTACAAAATATAATGATCGTATAATGCATGTGTGACTTTATATGAAGTTAATTGACAACTTTCTTTTAAGGTATAGAGGTCAATTTAATATTAAAATTAAAAAATTGTATGATTTTTTTATTAAAAAAATAAAATATTATGCCTATATTTTTTTCTCTAAATGCAATTTAATATTAACTTTAACTATAACAAGATAAAATCAAAATAACATTTTTTGTATTATCCAAGATGTATTATGCTTTTAATAATTATGTATTTTATTAAAATATACAATCATTGTAAGAAATTTTTATTTCTTGGAGTGGCTTTCAAAATTTCAAGTGTTCTTTAAATTATATTTGCTACACAATAAAAAAATTAATATAAACTATCTGAAAGTATTTTGTTCACTGTTAATTTGTCTTATACTTCTTCTTATTTGCATGAAATTTCAAATCTATAATACCTTTTGTTATATGTTAAAATATTTTTTAAATATTTAAAGCTAAAATTTATACTACCAAATTATGTAAAGATATATTTCTGACTTTTTATGTTGCCAAAATACAGGCCCCCGAAGCAAAGTGAGGGCTTTGGCTAGTTAACTAATATAAATAAAGGGGCTCCCTTGGTCTTCCTCAATATAAAGATTGGCATCTAGAAGAAGTAGAAGGGTACTACCAAGACAACCACCATCTCCCAGCGTCCTACTATGTTCAAAAGTCCTCGTCCACTATACCACCCCTATCCCCGTACAGATGTAAAATAATAGGCCGTTATTTATCGATAAGGGTTACTGTGTTGGTTGTGTTCACTCAGTATTCATATACCAATAAGTCTAGCTAAGGCCAATAGTTTGCCTGGTTTGGAGAACCTCGACTAAACTGCAAAAGATTCGCTGAAAATAAAACAAGACACAAAGATTTAACAACGTTCGGCCTTAATCTTGCCTACATTCACGAACTTCAATTTTTCACTAATATAAAAAATATTAGTACAAAAACCTCCCAAGAGAATCTACTCAAAACAAGTTATAAGATTTTTTTCTACTCTTTCTACTCTTGTCGCACACCCACAGCTACTCTGCAGTTCTACGAAAAACCAGCACAAAACCTCCTATTTATAATAGCTAAGGAGCTACTACTTAGAGGACACTCCAAGTAAAATTAATTGTCCTACTTTTTCTTCAAGCCAAAGCATAGTGTAGGCCAAGTCCAATTGCTGTCCAAATTCCAACAATCTCCACCGTGGGTTGAATTAGGCTTGGTGATCTTCACAGCTTCACCTTTCTTCATCCAAATCTGCTTTTGGTGTGTTCTACATGGTGGTGTGCGGCTCTCCTCACTGCTATTAGCCATCATTGCAAAATCAACCTTTCTCTTGTTGGATTTAACAATGTTCTTCTTTATGCCTCACTCTATAGTCTATACCCAAGTGATGCTGGCAAAGAAGGGTTCAGTTTTAACACGCATTTTTTGTTTTGTATCTTTCTGTGGTCGGGTATTTGAGAAGTTTTCACTGAGGTGGCTCAGGCTTAAGGGTCTGCCTTTCAATTCGGAGAACCATTTACAGTTCCATTTCGTGAGCCATAGCCCGTAGATAAAGAAAGGGGGCTCTTTTAGCAGCATTATCAGTCTACTCTCAAGGAACCTTGTTCTCTGGTCTGTCGCATGGATGTGGTTTTCCACGACGGAAGGGTTCGCGTTCGCCGAGAGCTGGTGTCTCCAAAAAAGTGCTGTTAAGGTTTGAAGATGCTCGACCGAAAGGAGAGGAATGGAGGCGTTGGCGCAGTTCGTTTTCTACTTGTTATATTTCGTTTACAACTTCAGCGAGCCTTATGCCCACATCACTTCCTCCTTCAGAATCTGATCCTCTATTTCTTGATTTAGCACCTTCGACTGTTGCACAACCTGGTGAGATTGTACTTTTGCATTAAGTTTCTCAAGGGCCTTGCGTTTTTTGTATCAATTGGCAATTCATATTACCAAAGGACTGCTTACGCGGTTAATATGAATTTCATAATATTCTCTGGGTGCTACCAAGCTGCGCTACATCCCTTTCAATTAGTCTACGAGTGTCATTGCCGAGAAGCCTCAATCTTCTTACTACTGTTCACTGCATCTCCAATCAACCAGTAAAGGTTCTTCTCCATCAATTCCCCCTTCATAATTACCAAGGCGCCTTTGGTAATCTTCAAAACGCCACCTCGTGAAGAAAAACCACATCCTCTCAAATCAAGCCTACCGAGGGAGATCAAATTTCTTCCAAGCTCCGGCACGTGCCCCATATCTCCAAAATTCTTCACAAAACCATAATGCATTTTAATCTTCACACTACCAGTACCATGAATTTAATTCATTATCATCCGCCAATACTATTTCTTCTTCGTCACTGCAAGGCTTGTAGCTGCTAAACCACTCCTTATTTGCACAAATATGAAATGAACATGAAGAGTCTAAAATTCACGAATCTTCAACTTTGTGCTCACCATTTTCTTCCTGTATCAGGAAGGCATCACCATCCGAATCTTCTTCAACAATCACAGTCTCACCAGACTTCTTGCGATTTTCCTCAGTTCTTCCATATCCTTCTTCATCCCTCACAATAAAATTAGATATGGCCCTTCGCGTAACAGTAGTAACACTCTTTATCTTTGTAATCTACTCTTCTTTGTGAACCAGACTTAAAATTTCTTCTAAACTTGTTAGACCGCGATGAGCCCCTGCCACGGTTAACCTCTACTACAGCAACATCTTCACTTGTACTGCTACTAGACTGGTTCAACTTGAAATTTTCCATCAACACTACCTCACATCTACAACTGAATGAGTCTGCTTCCCAACACACAGTGAATTCCTCAAATTATCATACGAATGGGGAAGAGACATCAACAACATCAAGGCCTTATCCTCTTCTTCATACTTCAGATCAATACTAGCTAACTCCTTAATCAATTTATCAAATCTATGGATGTGATCTACAACGTGCATACCTTGCTGCATCTTTAACTGGTACAACTCCTTCATAAACAACCAGTTTGTGGGTGACTTCGACATGCAGATATCTTCTAATTTCTTCATCAGCTTCACCAGACTTGTCTCCTCCATCACACTGTACTTCACGTCTGGCGCAAGAGTCAATCTGATGGTACTGATAGCTCGCTGCTTAAGCTCCTCCCAATCTTCATCCTTCATGCCAATTGGCTTCTTCCTTGCCAAAGAGTGTTTTCATCAACCCTTGCTGCACCAACAGATCTTTGATGCTATTCTGCCAGAGACTGAAATCCTTATTGCCATCAAACTACTCCACCTCAAACTTTGTGCCTGAAAGTGCCATCGGGAATTTTTATCGAACCCGCTCTCCGCTACCAGTTGTTAGGGAAAACTGCAAAAGATTGGCGAAAAATAAAACAAGACACAAAGATTTAATGTGGTTCGACCTTAATCTTGCCTATGTCCATGAACTTTAAATCTTCACTAATATAAAAGTATTACTACAAAAACCTCCCAAGAGAATCTACTCAAAACAAGTCATACGACTTTTTTCTACTCTTTCTACTCTTGCTGCACACCCACAGCTACTCTGGAGCTCTACGAAAAAGCAACACAAAGCCAATAGCTAAGGAGCTACTACTTGGAGGATACTCCAAATAAAATTAATTATCTTACTTTTTCTTCAAGCCAAAGTATAGTTTGGGCCAAACCCAATTGCAATCCAAATCCCAACAGAGTTCAATAAGTATGCCAATAGTTTGCCTGGTTTGGAGAACCTCCACTCGGCCTAAACTTTCTACCTATTATTACAAAACACAATAGAATAACGATTCATCTAACTAGTTTATTTTGGGTTTTTAGAGGTCCAATATTAATTGCGTAAGCTCCCAAATTGTCGTTAGTCCAAAAATGTATACTCCTCCATTCCTTTAGTTTTAACGTTTAAGGAGATTAAATTTATTCCAAAAAGAAGTGTCAGTAATAAATGTGATTTTCTTTTTTTTTTTTTTGCCACTACCCTTCCCACCTTTGGCTTTACTAAGGGGATAATTTAGTCTTAAAATGATATAGTTTAAGGAGATTAAATTCATTCAAAAAAAGTTTCATGATATAAATATTTGAAGTGTAATAAATGTGATTTTCTTTTTTCTGCCACCATTCTAATTACTCTTCCCACCTTTGGCTTTACTAAGGGGATAATTTAGTCTTAAAATATAGATTCCTAAAATCATCACTATTAAATACAAATCCTTATTAAAGTATAATTGTTTTAATGGAATGGAGAGACAGAGGGAGTATTATATAAAGATTCTCCCAAAAATTCTAATGCCCAATGTTATTGATGGATCAAGGGTTTTTGGTACAGTTGGTACCCAACTTTTTTACGTTGGGTCAATCGTGTACCTACAACTTTCCTCGAGACATTTATATACCTGGAGTTTTAACAGGCAAGTCAGTCATGGGTCTCGGGCTAAGTATATACTGACGTGGATGCTGCCCCAAATTGGGCTGCTGCCCCTGGCTCAAAACGACGTAGTATCACCATGATACGACGTCATTTAGCGTCCATGTGGCAGGTATGGATCCCACCATTCTCCCAGTAAGTTCTACCCGATTTACAGGTTCAACCAGAGAATTCCAGGGCCCCACATATGCCCCAAAATCCCAATTATAAACCTTAAATCAATTTTTTTTTGACATGCTAAATCTATACTATTTATAAAAGCATGACCCCTTAAAAGTTAAAAAACTAAAATACCCCTCATTAATGTTACCCTTCATTAATCAAACAAAAGCATAATACATAAAAAAAAAAAAAAAAAGAAGTTGTTGGTCGATCCTCCTACGATGGAGGGGCAGTACTCACTTGACTTCAATACTCACCTGGTTGCAATTGTTTGTTGTCATAATTTAGGCACTAGCAAAGTTAAACAAAAAAAAAAAGGAGTTAGACGAATTTTTTGTAGCGGATTCATCTGGGTACTGTGCACTACCTAATTTTCTTGCATATGTTTATCGATACATTACTATGCTATACATATGTTTGTCGATACATTACTATGCTATACAGATGTATTTCTATATTGAATTTTGGTATGCTATAGATGTTGCAAGCGACACCCTAGGAGGATGGTGTAGTTATCTATCTTTAAAACAAAAAGGAATAAGTGTCTCATGTGATTTATTTAATGAAAAGAAGACATGCAAATTTCACCCAAACATCATAATTGTATCAAGAACCAAACATCATCAAGAACCTCGCACCATAGGATGATGGAAGTATTCATATTGTATGTGATATCATGTACATTGTAATTTTTTTCTTCTTGACGAGAGATCCCATTGTTTTGATCATTTTTCTCTTCTGATTTTTTTTTTTCCTGATTGATATTCGATATGGCTGGTAAAGGAAGAAAAAGAAATTATTATAGCCAATTTACCAACAATCGAAAGAGATATAAAAGCGACCAATTTTTGTTCAAGGCATTATCGACCCCATATCAGAGTATGCTATACATATGTTTATGGCTTAATAGGTCATTTGGCCCCCAGTTTATCCCTCACTTTAATTTTAGCCCCCAGTTATTAAACTAATGATTTTGCACAGTAATTTGTCATCATCTCTTGGTTTTGGCCCCTGTATCAGTTCACCAATTATATGATGACACATGTCATGATTTTAATAAAAGAAAGAAAGAAACCAATCCACTCACCCACACCCAATCCCTCGCCTCATAACCCAAATTTCGTTTAAAACAAAGAAAAACCTCATAACCTAAATTTCATTTAAAACAAAGAAAAACCTCATCACCCAACAAAATTAATCCAAAAAAAAATTTAATCCAAAAAAATTAAATAAAAACTAAAATATTTTTTAATAATGAGCACAAAAAATATAAAAACATAAAAAAATTATTTTAAACACAGAAAATATGATTGAAAAAATTTTAATAATATGCAAATAAAAAATTATTAAAAGAGGAAAATAGAAGGAAAAAGAAAATATAAACCAGGAAAAATAAGAAAAATAATACTGAAAAATATTAAAAGATATATAATTAGCACAAAAAATATTATTAATGCAGTACAACCAAAAACTGTAAAGGTACCTGCGATAACATCAGCATTTTCGGGATCTTCCTCAGCCGTGATCACAAATGCCCTCGGAGCGGCTGCACTCTGGTTCACAGCTGACTGTGTTCGAGTAGGCGCAACTCCTCGTCCACGGCCTCGGCCGACTCCAGAACCACTGGGTACACTGGCCACTAATGCTTGTACAGTTTGAGCAGGAACAGTAACTCCGGATCTCCCCAACCTAGGACACGAGCTCCGGTAGTGCCCAACTTCGTTGCACTCAAAGCATCTCACCTGAGACATAGGAAGTCTCGGGCGAGTATTCCCAAACGAGGTCCCTCCAGACTGGATCCATGAACTCCTGCGATTGTTGTTGTAGCTGTTACTCCATCCTCCACCCTGGGATACCGACATGGATTGGGTCTGTCCATACCCTGGCCTGTTATCCGCACTCTGGAACCTCTTGTTCTGATTCCCACTACTCTGTGCAGATTTCCTCTTCCGAACCTCTTCCATCTCTCTCTCATTCCCCATCCAGATTACTTCTGCTCGAAGAGCATCTGCAAGCATATCCTGGTAAGTTTAATAAACCTTGCATCCCATAACTGTCTGGATTCAGGATCGTAAACCATCCCAGAAACGCTTGCATCTAGCCTCTGGTATGGACACATACTCTGTCGCGTAGATGGATAAACGATCAAACTGGATCTCGTAGTCATTCACCGACTGTCCGATTTGCTGTCGCAGGCTCAAAAATTCTCGCTTAAGCTGGTCCTGGTAAACAACTGTGACAAATTTCCATCGGAACATCTCAGTAAACTGCGTCCAAGACATGGTGATTGGTTTCGCCATGTCACGTGTTGCCGATTCCAACCAGTCCATGGCAACATTGCGAAACATGGATGCGGCATACCTAGTCCATCTGTCATTTGTGCATCTGAGCTTCAACATCACTCGGTGAGCTTGACGAAGCCATTCGTCAGCTGCCTGTGGGTTAGTAACCCCTGTAAAGTCATCAAGACCTAGCTTGGACAACTTAGTGTAAACAGGGTCCTCAACAAGTCCTTGATTCTCCTGTTCACGTGCTTCCCTAGCATCCAAACGGGCATCCCTAGCGTCTTGACGCTGCAAAATCTATGCCATGGTATGCATAATCTGTGTTGTGTCCCCCGGTGCTTCCATGGGTACTTGTCCACCCACGACCAATTGCGGTTGATCGACCGATACTTGGTCATCGTCCAAATGCTGCTCAGCATGCTGATTTCCTCCCACCGGATCCATTTGTACCTATATGAGAATGTTATGCATGCATGTTATACCAAAATTACGACCAGACTATGCACAGATAAGTAGTCATGCAATCACTGTTATGTCCCTAATGACCTACTGCCTGCTCCGCTACCAAAATGAAGCGCCCGACCCGTATTTACTGGACATAGTAAACACGTGCCGAAACTATTCTTGTTGATAGAACAGACAATACAACTCACAAGTATTTTACAACAGCAATCCATATAATTCAACCGTCACCCATACTCGGGGACCATTATTCAAGTCACATCCTCAACAACAGCAACAGAGCACACATGGTACAGCATCATCATATGCAAAATAGGAAAGCAGCAATAGCAACACAGCAACACATATAATACAGCAGCGGAAGACTTATATGCACATGCAACGGAGGTATGGATCCGGAGTCAGGTGAAGGAGCAGCAGCCGTCACACGTCGTACCTAAACTACAAATAAACTCAACCTACGGGATGAAACCCCGCAGGCGAGGGGTGAGCCCGAAGTGCTCACCGACCATGGATAAACAATAATATGCAATAGCCGTAATACTTAGAAAGAAAATACCAGCAAAAGACAAATCAGAGATTCAACCAGAACATGATTGAGCCAAGGCCAAAAGAATATTTATTTTTATTACCAATTTTATCTTTCGGGCCCCGTCACTGGACAAGCTAGGGGTCAGACCTGGTTATCAACATATTCCGGATGCCAGATCAAAACCAAGAGAGCCCAAGGATCGACATCCCAAATTAGTAACCCAGGGATAGACATCCCAAATAGTAACCCAGGGATAGACATCCCAAATATAACAACGGGATAGACATCCCAAGCATAGACATGCTTATCACAAGTAACCCAGATCATGGCCACCACAAAACAGTCTTTAACCATCGAGTCGTACCACTACTTTCCAAGTGACAATAAGTCGTCAGCACAACTTCCAATTATCCAATTATCTCAGGCTATCCACGGTTAATAGATCAACATCAATCTCAACACAATATCCACAGAACCAATAACATGTCTATCAATAACAACAATAATAACCATAGCAGCCAAGTATCCAACAATAATCAACTCAGTAGTTCAATCAAACAACAAAGCACACAAAGTATTACAGGCACATATCAAGGGTTATCCATCCTCACCTTAGCCGATTATCAGTTATAGAACTTCTCGGCAGATTCCAAGTCCGGTTCCTTAAGAAACTGCTCGTTATCAACTCCTATGTCAAATAATAATACATGCACACATAAGATGATATGCAAATGCCAGACTAATATTATAAGTCGTAAAATAAATACTGACTCGTTTCGGTACTGCCTCGGGTTATTTCTCCATTACCATCATAATTCACCATTTATTTTCAAGTGTCAAAAATACCATACTTATACCTGGTTATTATTCCGGTACATACTTTGTTAATACCCTTTCCAAAATTTATATATATTTTTGTTTCTCTCATCTTGTATTTTCCGTAATATTATTTATATACATTTATATTTTCCAAATTATTCCCATATACCAAATATAATCATTTATATTTTCCAGAATTTATTCTCGTTTTTTTATATTCGGACTGGGCCATGAACAGTGTCGGCCCAGACCTTGCACAGTGCCAAGCCCAGACCCAACTAGGAGCCCAGGCATAGGCCCACACGCAGGCCCAGGCTAGGCAGTCCAGCCCAGCAGCCCAATCAACCCACTGACCTGCGACCCACACACACATCGTCGGGTCTGCAGCCATGCTCACCTAGCGAGCGGCGGCGCGGTGATGGACGAAAGTGAGGCGGCGGCGAGCAGGACGAGGCGCGATCAAAGCAACGCGGTATAGGAGGAGACGGCGTCGGCAGGCACAGGACGGAGGAGACAGGTCCGATGGTCTGCTCGTCGGGTTCGTCTCCACTGGACGGCGACGGCGGCTCGTGGTTGCAACGATGAGCGAGGGAGAAGAGAGGGTGGTGCGCGGCGGCTGTGCCACAGGTGGCTGGTGGTGAAGTCGGTGGAGGAGGTGGCTCGGGTGGTTTGGTCACGGGAAAGGAGGAGAGGAAGGAAGGTGATGGGTGAGGTGGTGATGACGTGGCGATACCTGGTTGGGTGCAGTGTGTTGTGTTTTGTTTTTTCTTTTCTTTTCTTTCTTGTTTTGGTTTTCTTTTACGGGTGAGTGAGTTGCAGAGAAACTTTGCAGGGAAAGGAAGAGGAAATGGGGTTGTGATGCACTGGAAGTTGAAGAAGCACAGCTATATAGGCAGTGCACAACACTAGGTAAATCACGGGTGAGGTATTGGTTACACAGGAAAGAGGCGGCTGAATAATTGAGCTCCTCAATTATGTGGTACTCTGCAACATGTGAAGCGTGACCCGCCTGGACCAGAAGATATCCAATATACCCCCTTACCTTTATTTTTGGTCCGTTAACTAGAGGATAAACCCGGCTTTACTGAAGATTCCTGGACCCGAAAATTCCAACTTGGTCCGTAAAATCCGCAAAAAAATCTCGAACGTGGGACAAGGCTCGGTTTCGGAATCCAATGCTCGAATTACCATAAATTAATTACCCAAGATTAATTTTAAATGGTAAACCACCATAAAAATAACTTAAACAGTCTCGGTAAAAATAAAATTTTACCTGGGCTGCTACAGTTAAGGAGAGTGTTGTCGCCATGACGTGTATAAAGTCGATGAGCAGATTTTTCCAATCTACCCACTAAAAATACCCTATCTTTCTCCCTACCCCCAACTCTCCTCTCCTACCCCTATAAAAAAAAAAAAAAAAACTATAAGATCCTCAAAATCCAAACACAGAAACACTAAAACAACATTAAATTCGAGAGCTTTAACTGAGCTCCCCGTAGTCTAACGGTTTCATTCGACTCTGGGAAGCAAAGAAGACAGCAACGCCGGAGGAGGAGGTGCCGGTTTCTCGCTGGGTTTTTGTATGTGTGTGTTTCTTTTTCTCTAGTGTCTGTGGGTTTTTGGAGTAGTAGTGGTAGTGTTGTCAGTGAATGGGACAATTTTGCGACTTCATTGTTTCTCATGGCATAATGCTTATTGAATGAACTACTGGATTTGTGCATACCTTTGTTTTTTTTTAAATTTCCCAGTTCTGATACTAGCGAGAATTGTCTCGTCACACTTCTTTCGAATCACAAAGTGCCTGTAAGCTCAAGTCATTGGTCGTACATTTTGCATTTTGTGGGCTATGTGCTTGTTGGCATTTGATGGTGAGGATTGTTGAGTTGTTAAGGAGGTGTTGTGGTGCTAGCATCAAAATAAAAAAAAGGTGTTGTGGGGGCAGGGTGAAGAAGGAAGAAGGGGTTGGAGTGGGTGGTGATGGTGGTGATGGCGGCGATGGAGGTGGGGAGGAGGAATTGCAATCTTGTTTCATAGTGAATTATCTATTAGAAGTAGAAAAAATAATTTTTTTGTTTTATTGTTTTTGAACCAATTTTTTTTATTAAAAATAGGTTTTCTTAAGATTTAGTCATCGATTTGGAAAATTTTGTTTGGCCAAAAAAATTTAGAAAAATAATTAAGCAAGTTTATACAATTTGATTTTTGATTGGTCTCTCCTACTTTCGTTGATGAAGGAGGAGGAAGGGAACTTCGAGAGTTATATAAAAATATAATAATATAGAATCTTGATTAATAATTTTGTGGGCTGTAGTTGCTGGATCCAAAAATTATTAATTTTGCATATTTATTAATTAATAATAGGTAATTATGACATTTTTTGTTTTCCATATATAGTATAGAAAAATTAACATTTAATGAACTTTAAGGGTATATCGGGTCATTTAATTCTTCGGTTGAACCTCTCAAATCCGGTAAGAACCGGGTGGAAAGCTACTGGGAGAATGGTGGGACCCACACCTGCCGCATGGACGCTAGACGACGTCGTATCGTGGTGATACTACGTCGTTTTGAGCCGCGGGCAACAGCCCAAAATCGGGCAGAAACCACGTCAGCACATTGCCCGCCCGAGAGTCATGACTGACCTGCCCGCTAAAACTCCAGGTACATAAATGTCTCGAGAAAAGTTGTAGGTACACGATTGACCCAACGTAAGAAAGTTGGGTACCGACTGTACCAAAAACCCGATGGATCAAGCTAATTATAAGGTCACGGTGATGAATAGTATAGAGGGTTTAGATCGAAAGAGTTCACTAAAGGTACTGAATTTGGTTCTTTAACTACTTGTTCAAATGAGGCTTCTGTTTCCATGTTTCTTGCCATACAGAAAATGACTTTTTCTTATTCGCTCACACAGTTGACTTTTTCTTTGGTTTCCATCCGCCATTTTTTGAGTTCCAAACTAAATTTCTTGCGAGATGCAAATTGTTCATACCCGCATTCTTTCTTTCCGCTCGCACTGTTGGACTTACTGCTCGTCTCTTTTTGAATCTTGATGTGATTCTCACAATCTTCCTCCTCTCTTATCTCTATATTCTGACTACTCTTTTCCTAGTGAAGCCAATAGTAGGTCCTACATTCTGGCCCAATACTTAAGACTTTTACGCATAAAGAAGTGATTAGCTAGGGTCCGTGCTAATAAGGGTACTGTTCATTCATTCGTATTAGGAATGCCATTAGTCTTTTTGACCTCTCCTTGCCCAATTTTTACCAGCCCTCGGAGGAATAAAAATCAATTCTCAAGCTACTCCTATAAACCATCGTATTCATAATGTCACCGAGTTTGTGCACTCTAGGGTCCCATTTTAGTCTCGAGTTCTAAAGGTTCTTTAGCCCTTTACACTTTTACTCGCTTTTTGTTTTACTCACTTTCCGTCTATGACTTGTCTCATTTGCCATCTAATATTCGGGTTCTGCATTTGTTTGTTTTGGGTTGAGGTTTAATTCTCTTTTTATAATTTTGCAAAGGCTGCCGAAACTATTTGTTCTAGTGAAGAAGTTGAATCTTTTGACATAGCCGGTGTGAAACCTCCACTCTCTCCCCGTCTTCCTATCTTCTGGACCTTCCTCTCACAAAGAAACTGTTCCCAACACTGGAACCCCACCCCAAAGAAATTGTGTTGCCTTGTCAATTTCCTTCATCACAAGTAGAGATCGGGATGAAAAAGCATTTGGCTGGAGTATGGAAAAATTTACTTCCCGTTAAAATCAGAGAGATCGAGTTTTCCATCCCTACAGTCGTTGCTTATTGCATTAGCTAAGTTCACAAACATATTGCGTTGAACAACATACACGGGACTTGGGTTTGCAGATAAGTTATCCTGAATTGAAACAAGATGTCGTTCAGAGGGGAAAATAGCCTTCAAAGGCCTAGGAGGAGAACTCCAGTTAGTCCCAAGAAGCACACTTGTTGGGAGGGTGAGGGTGAGCAACCTTTATGCCCTCAGCCACCATAATTGACAGAGCAATGTCTCCCACAATATTTACTTGAAAAAGGGGGGAAAAAAATGAAGTTAACGAAAAGAACCTAAGCCTTTGCATGCGTAGTCACATCTGCCTATCTCATGCTTGCTTTAGCAAAACGGACAAGAACACCAGCAAAGCCAAGATATAGGTGGATAAGTTCTCCCCAGAGTTACAAACATGTGCTACGTCTTACGCCATTGGGTCCAGTTTCAGTTTCCAACATGTTTAAGCAAAGAATGTCTATTTACAACAAATCCACCAAGAAATAGAACACAACAGGCCAACTTCACCGACATTGCCAAATTCATGGCAAATGGTTACAAAAACACATCCCCACCAGTTTCTACATGATTTCATCAGGCTTATGAGTTTGATACAACCCAATGTACACGTTCATTCACATCAGAAATGAAGCTGCCTACACAGTGTAGCATCAATGTCTGATGGACAGTAGGGGCACTTAAAAGTTTTTGTGCTGTTCTTTGACATCTTATTGATAGATTGCTTGCATAGAACATGGCCGCAGGACATCATTAACGGTGGGTTATCCTCACTGGATTGCTCCTTGGATACCGGACAAACAAAGATTGAATGAAACTGAAACTCTTTATCCAACTCTACCGGCACTGGCAACTGTTTCATGGACTGCCACTCCTGCTTCTTTCCTGCCATCACAGTCATAAATTTCAAAAGAGGTGGTAAACCCTGAAACCCTGCAGCTACTGTCACCGCCAATGGGCTCTCAAAAGATTGCCCTATAAGGTTGCAGAACTGCCTGGTCAGCTCCTCAGCAACCGTGTTCCAATTAGAGGGTAATAATAGATCCGCATAGGGAGAGCGATCGAGCTTTCCAGCCCACAAGAGACAAGCCATGAGCTTCTGGATTTCAGCAAAATGTTTGGAACCAGATGGAGAAATATGAGTTCTGACATATCCAAGTGCTTCACTCCTGCTTTTATTTTGTAGTATTTCCACAAACTGTAAACGGTGAAGTTTCAGCTCAAGGTCTGACCCATTTTCCTTGAGCTTACTTGAATTTGCAGCAGCCCATTTTAATGCAGGCTCTAGATTTCTATTCCTCACAGCTTCAAGTATCACATACATTTCAGAGAAAATAGACTTCATGGCAGCAGTAGATTCTGGCTCCTTGGCCTCATTAATAAAGCAGTCACCAATGTCAAAGAGACCTTGACGGAAAAAGTGCCCGGCAATTATCTGGTTAACAGTGTGGGTATCAAAATCGATGTTTCTACTAGCCCTAGATATATCTGGGTTGAAAGATTTCTCAAGTTGCTTCGGGTACTTGCTCAGGGCTACATTCAGTTCCTTCTGTGTGCCTTCTAATTGACTTAGAGGAGCAATTTCTTGCAACATTTTCTTAAGTTCACCAAGCACAGATTTACAGCCAGATCCTGAATCACAGCTACTTGATTGTATTGTCTCTATTGCCTTTTCGATTTCCTTCCTCATCTGGTCAATTACTTCCTGGCTTTTAGAATTAGACATCTTCTGCTTCTTTGCAACCCGATCAAATGCATCCTTAATGGGATTCAAATCCATCTTCAACTTTATTTAAACTGTATTATAATCCAGAGAAACAAAATAAATATGGTAAAGCACCTGCAATAAGTCAAAAAAAGGAAAAACCTTCATTAGCTTGATTCCAAAAGTCCAGAACATGTTAAAGGGCATGATACTGAATAATGAATTTAATTGAAACCTCAATAGGTCAGATTAGTTGTGCCAAGAGATGAAACAAAAGGAAAACAAAACAGAAAAGAAAAGCCCTTATCCATTGATCAATTGGAAGAAATCAGCATAGCATGTTCTTCCTGCTAGTTAGAAGGGAGCAAACAATTCTCTCTATCATTACCAAGAAATAAGCACATCTATACAACTAAAGTCGGAAGCATATAACTGGTTTCTTTTTGTACTGCAGTATCCCACGTTTCAGATCACTTGCCTATCCCCTGAAGACATACTTCAATCCAAGTAGCAAATTATATTGAAGATTGTCTACCAAAAGCATAACTTCCGCACAAATTTTTCTAGAAGCAAAGTTCATATTACATGAAAGCATCCATCCTCTCTGGTCTACTACAGCCTCTGGTACTGAATATAACACATAAAAGCACAGAAATATAGCTCACAACAAGGTCAAAGTAAAAGTAATTACACTGGGACAAGGACTAGCCTAGATATAGTACCTGCGCTGCAAATTTCATCTCATCAACATAAGAGTAAGAAAATCATTTATCAATAACCAAGGGCTGAACTAAGAAGATCACAGGACCAATCAATATGATATACAAGCTTTCAAAAATAGGACCCACAGATCTGTTGCTTCATCCTTCAAAACCCTAAAACAGCACCAAGGGAAATTTGGCACAAGTAATAGCACAAAATGATGGTTGTGCATTTTTTCGTCCCTTATAATGGTTGGAATTTTTTCAGTCAAAATTTGAAGCATCTACCATGAACAATGGGCTTGTAGCTCATTAGCACTCTTGCAAAAACAGCAAGAGGGGTGAAGTCTCTCTGGTTCAAGTCTCACCCTCAACATGGACTATTATCAAGAAAGTAATAACACCAAAGGAATAGAAATCAAAAGAGCGATGACGCAATGGAGCCCTAGGGAATAAACCAATAGAACTATTTACTGAATGTCCACAAACAAATTGCTGGAGTCACAAAATATGCTGGAAACAAAAGGCCTTGGAAGCTATCCGGCTCATGTTGAACTCACTTGTCATTCTACCAAGTGATGATTCACTAAACAAGCGTCTTTCCTAAAAAAAAAAAAAAAAGAAAAAAGAAAATTCTCAGATGCATCAGGAAGAATTCTAAGTCTCAGATGAATCATTTACCCGCCATTTGTCATTTCTGTAAATTACTTTCCTTTGTAAGTATTCTCATCAAATTACCTCTCTTTTTATCACTTCAATAGCTACAACCCTTTCAGCTTTATATAACCACGCAAATGAGTTACAAAATATTTGGATTACAAAGCAAAACTAAGTAAGAAAGAAGCATATAACGATATGAGCAACTTCTCACTCATTTCTCAATCAACAAAAAATGCGTTTATTTCAAACTTTGAAGATACCCAAACTGATTTTGCCTTTATTTTTCAAGCTTTGCTGGACAAAACAAGTAATCAAAAAAAGAAAACACGTGTTTAAGGATCAAGATTAAGGATTTACTAACTGCTCTCGAGCGATCCGGCGGCTTTTTCAGGCTGAGTTCGCAAGGCAATCGACTCGCTGCGATTTGGCTTCGTCGGCTCTTCCTCCCCACGGTGGCGGCGATTTCTTCTTCTCCGGCGGATTTTACTTCCTTTTTTTATTTTTTTGTTTGTGGTTTTCTCTTTGGTTGAAATCCTGATCCTTCTTCTTTTGGAATGATTCTTTCTCTCTGTGCAAGTTTTTTATCCGTTTAAAGTCAATTACGGGAATGCCCTCATAATATCACATCTTTACGAACCCCATTTGCAGACTTTTTTTTTTTGCACAGATCTCAAGATGGGCCGTTTGTGAACCGGAGCGGATTTTTTTAACGACATTGGGCTTTGCACCCACCGCTCTATAATAGTTTCCCAAGAAAAAAAGAAGGTCCATATTTATCTCTTAGAAGAACACTAACAATTTTTGGAAAAAATAGTTTTATATCGAAATTTTGTTATTTGAAAAATATTAGACATTTAGAAACTATCCATTTTTTATGAAATTATAAACATAAGGAGACAACTTTAGTCAGTGAAAAATTACGTGTGAATAATTACAAATCAAATATTTTTATAACTTGTACAAGTTCAAAAAAAATGTTATTCACTTGTAAGATTGGGTTTCATTATTTTTTTAATCTCATCATACCTAAGTTTTTCCCTCCTGGAGTATGGACCGGATTTCCAATATCAATTACCACTTCACTTAATATAAAAATAAAGATATGCAAAACAATGGTTGAGGAAGGCTGAATATGAATTTCTTTTTTTTTTTTTTTGAGGAAGGCTGAATATGATATTTAATACAATGGTTGTAGTAGTAGCTGTAGATCTTTTGTGGTCTGTAGTCGTACAAGACGATAATGACACCACTCACAATTTTTTTTAAAAAAAATATAAAGATGACAAAGAAATAGGAAGAAAAGTAGTAGTTGGCACCAAAAACTTTTTGACTTCTACATTGTTAGTATATTTCTAAGTGGGTTCACAAGTCACATCTTTGACTTTTGTTAAGATGCTAAACATCTTGATCTGACTTTAACTTTGCTTGCCAGTATATGTAAGCCTATGCATCCCTAACTAGTTTTCACAAGCTACAGAAATGGGTGCTCATAGGTACATCTTCGCTATGATGCTGCTCTTTGGTGTTTTTATTGTGCCTACAATAAGGGCTTCTCATGGCAGGAGCATCGATATCCATTCCTACAAGATGGAGCTTTCACGACTGGCCTCGCAAGTATATGAGCGACAAGGTTTCCGGAGAAGGGAATTTCCCAGGGGTTGGCTAATTCCTCCGGCAGCCAGCCGACCGCATGGTCAAGGTACACCAGGAATGCCGAAACCACCACCAGTGGAATCACCACCTCCTGGAGCTACGCTGTAATCAAGAGCCAAGATATATACATCCTTAGTTGTTTTCTACCTTTTCTAGAGCAAACTATATATAATGCTCATCCGATTCCTATTATATTGGCTTGTAGTTTCTTTCTAGTGCTGTTTAATTTCTTCTTTTTATATTTTTTTCCTATGAACCTGAACTAGTACTGTTTAATCTCTTTTTCCCGAACAATAATCAAAGCCTGTTGTAAAATACTTGTGTTTATGAAGAATTAAGAGGAAGAAAAACTGATGAAAAGAGTAGAAGAAGAACATAGAAGAAGAGCAGCTCATCGTCTACCAATTTTCATTCGTTGTTGATGTGCTTATATACACTGTAATTAGGTACAACAATGTCCACAATTTATCACGTTTTATAACACTCCCCTTGGATACTGTTGTACCTTGGGTAGAATATGCTTCTTGGGATAACTGCCTCATTAAAAACCTTACCAAGAAGAAAAAAAATCAGTGGGAAAGAAACGTGGTGAAGGAAAAAAGAGTGCAGTGCGTATTCTACTCCCCCTTATTTTGGCCTCTCTTAATGTCCTTGCATGCCAATAATTCTCTTGTCAACTTCTAGTGATGTGTGTCTTGTCTGATTACTTTTGATACTTCATTACTCCAACTGGACAATGTGGGTAGTTTCATCTTCATAATTTTGTTATTGGAGCATCTGTCTTGCCCTCTTGCTTTTTGTAGTCCCAATGATGCAACAATTTCATGTGTAAAGTTGTGGCAGATGTCCAGCTGTGCCTTTTATGGATGAAGTGGGGGATTGGCATCTGCAAGAATCAACTCTTCTTTCTTCGGGCTTACAGGATTAACATGACACCACATCTTTTAGACCCCGAAGATAAGAGCAAATTCATATCTTGCCAATAGGCTTTAAGTCAAAAGCTTCAGGCTTTATTTTCTTAATACATATTGCACTTCAATAGGGTACTCCAGGACCAATCTAATAGCACGGTATTTGGAAGCTTCTTCGGGAGTTCCAATCATAAATAAGTTTATCCATACTCAAAATGATTTAAATTATGTAAAGATCAATTCAGCTCTATTTTGTAATTTCCCGGGAATTAGTTGCTTCAGGAAACTTGGATCCTTCAGGGATCTTCATGTATATATCATGACTTATGGATCCATAATAATGGGCTGTAATAGCATTCATTAGATGCATTTCTAATACTTTTCATATACTGTCAGAATTACCAAATAATTGCATCCACCACAGGGGAGCATATCTCCTCATAATGAATATCTGGTCGTTTGGGTAAAAATTTTGTGCCACAAATCGTGCTTTATATCTCATTATTTATTTCTTTCCGCACAAATACCCTTTTATGACCAATTGAATTTTACACTTTCTGGTGTACGGACTACAGGCCCGAAAATTTCTCGCTTCTTGCGAGTCTAACACAGTCTTTAATCATGTTTCTCTATTTTGGCCAATCATACTGCGCCTACATTCGCCAAATGTAGGATTATGATCCTCATTTTATTTAGCGCTATATTATAAATAAAAATTGTATTCCGTCGACGGTTATTTCACGTCGGTTCAATCCTATTTCTGACACTGTGATTGAGATCTCATCATGCTCATTTATTTCAGGTACCTGAGTTACTTCTGGAACTTTATCAATTTGTGTCAAAAAACCTCTTCTGGAGAATTTTCCTCTACATGAGGACTTTTAATTCAAACCTCTACTCGAGGCCTTATTTCCTTACTGGGGCCATCTTATCACTTTGCTCCTTTATTCTCTATCGAGAATTTCTTTTCTTTTGGAACCGAGTATAATCTATAGATTCATTTGCATACTTACATTGTTCTTCAGGAACATCAATCTAAACAGAAGCATTTGCAGCTGGTATATGGTCACAGTTAATTTAGATGTGTCTGGCAATTGCATATCAATTTTCCTGCAAATGAATCATCTTTTAAACTTCAGGTTCATACTAATTTATTCGAGGATCAAAAACTAGATATTGATAAATCATTTCAATAATCTCTTGATCCAGCTGCTTATTACCTTCCCCTGATGTTGGGTAAAACATCAAATTAATAAGCAAATCTTACAATAGGTTTCAATTACTCTTGTAACCTATGGAGATTCATACCCAACGTAGATTTCCAATCTTCTTTAAGAGACCATTTCATAACCCTGTGGTGGAGCATAATATACTAAATAACCGATGGTCCGAAGATGGGAGATGCTAAGTATGTGACCATTAATCAATTAAATGGGGGGATCTTATAACATCTTGTTGGCTTGATGCACTCAAGTGTTGCTGCATATAAAATACCATTTTCTCAAACAGTAATATTTCATCAATAGTCCTGCAATCAATTGTCAATGTTCCCCCAGATCTGTTTGGGTTTATTTCCAATGATATACATTATCCATTGAAGAAATATACCAGCATTATCTAGACATATAGTCTAGTAACATAAGTAGGGACATATACCTGCATGTGGCTTAATTATTAAATTAGTGCGCACAATGCCAACTTGCGTTACACAATATACCATCTAGTCGATGCATCGTAAAAATTACCTAGATGGTTAACACCGCGGATTTATCAGTCCGCGTTTATGTCCCTGAACTATTCTCAAACTTGCTGGTGATACTAGGCCATTCTCATCTTAGGAAGGCCGTATAATAACTTTCGCAGCAAACAAACTCAGAAATTCATTGATTGTAAAACTTCTGGTTTTTCAATGAATGACCAAATAAATTTTGTGCATCATTATTTACCCGGGATGGCCCAACCGGTAATGCCAAACAATAAGTCCATGTACCAACTTCAAGTTGATGCCAGCTTCAGGCTGCTATTTATGTGCCAGCTTCAAGCTGGATTACTTAGAAAAATTATTTACCAGCTTCTAGCTGGTGTATACTAGCTATAAATTACATATCTATCAGCCAACTTCTAGTTGGTCTCAGCTTCTGGCTGTATAAACTTGTGTATTTAAACACTTAAAATTGCTAGCTTCAGGCTAGAGCATTTCAGCTTCTGGCTGGATATGGTAAGTTTAATAACTTAAATTGCTAGCTTCAGACTGCAATATATGTGCCAATATTAGGCTTATTTTTGTCACTCATGTCGGAAAAGATCAGAATTATTGAGCAAACTTTTCCAAAAGCAACTTTGGAGTTTTGTGAAACCGAAAAATCTTCAGGATCTTTTCGGAGATAGAAAGAGGGTCCATATATGAAAACTGTCACCTAGCTGTCTAAGCTCAAGCTATAAGAAGGGGAGGGAGATATGTGATGGAAACATACAGAAAAAAATTAACAAGATAAAACATGCCTTCCCCATATACCGTTTTCTTTGTTGAGGGTGTCAATCTAGGAAGGAGGAATAGACTAGCCTATAGCATGGTGAATGAGCAGCAGGAGGAACTGCCGAGTGAACTCGCAAGAATTCCTCGTTTAGTTTTTGTTGACGAGCTTTACTCATCCAGGTTCTTTGTGACTCCTATGGAAGAGACTTTCTTTCTAGTGGACCAAAGCAATCTAAGGGCTTCTTTTTATGGTTCGGCTAACTCTATTATGTTTTTCATATCTGATAGAATGCAGAATTCCAGCTAGAGCCTGCTTGTCAAATTCTGAATCAGAGCAGCTATTATCAAGTTTCTATGATGGCTCGGAGTATCCCGAGGGTTTTTGGTTATCGCCTACATGGCCCAAGGTACGATTTTTATCATGGAATTGCAGGGGAGTGGCCAGGCGATCCCAAGATTTCGTGCGTACCTTAAGGGATCTGAAGAATCAATACAAGCCTAACATGGTACTGATTACTGAAACCCTGTGGCAATCAGCAGAGAATCATGGAGTAATACCACTTCGTTTTCCTCCAGCAAATCGGTTTGAGCTACCTGGAGAAAACAACATGGGTGGTATGTGGTTCTCCTGGAACGATAGTGTTAAGGTCAACATCAATAACGAAGCCCAGAGTTTTAGGGTCAATGTTGTACCCAATCGATAAATAATTATTTCAACTTATGTATGAGAACAATTCCTCTATGTGAATGTTCTCCATGTAATGAATCCCATATGCAATAATAATATGCATGTTTTCTCCCTTTGCCATTATAATCTCATCCACGGCCATAGGGACAAATTAATAATATTGTCTTATTCGCTTCAGGGAATAGAGCAAAGTCGATTTAATGGATCCGTAACAATTTCTTTAATTACTGTAAACAAGGATATTTTGTACTCTTCAGGAGTTTATGCTCTTCCAGAGCGTAAGTATATGATCTTCTATAGATCATAGTTACACTTGTGTTCTTCACAGTATAGGTATGCAACAGTATTCACATACAGTGTTCCTCTCCCCCTTGAAAGCTTTGCATTTTTGGGTAGGTGAAATATTGCTCTTCAGGAGCACATTAAAAACCCATGCTCTTCTGGAGCAGATTAGTTTACTTATATATGGATAATTTCCGTTTATTAATTTCGGGATACATTGTTGCATTGTCTTCAGGACATATGCCCGGGTCATTATTCGAGAAAACAACAAATCCATGTACATATAAAAGGAATTAGGCAGCAACAAAGATAAACATAAGGTGATAAATATAACAAAAATAATAAAACTAAATATCAAAATTAAATTAATCAATATATGTCAACTTGCACCTTCAGGTTAAGCAAGAATAATATTTCAATTTCGTGGTCATTATCTTGACCAATTATGGTATCATCAACATTGCATTTGTCCTTCAGGGACATGCATTTGCTTCAGGTGCGTACACTTGTATTTAAATTTCTAGTGGTCAGTCAATGTCCAACTTCTGGTGGTCATATAAAGATTTGCAGGACCTTTTGGCAGTGAGACTTCCGGTCTTTGGTGCATTTTTGAGTCTTCTGGACTCTTTCATTTAGTCTTCCAAACTATTTAATGCTCATGATAAATTTCTTCCGGAAATTTTTGAGGGCTCAAAATCAAATAACATAATTAAAAATTTTAATTAAAATAAATAAACAAGGGCCTTTTGTTAATTACCCCAATATAAATGACAGGAAATTAAAATTGATGGGCCTTGTATGAGCCCAAGCAAAATATAAAGAAAATTAAAAACAAGAAATATAAATGCAGTGGGCCTTTTAACAGCCCAATCGGAATTGAAATAAAAACATAAAATATGCTTACTCGATAAATCTTTGAGCAATAATATATAATTGTGAACACCCGAATTTGACCCATGAAAATTTATACGTTTTAGTAATTAGGTCCCTCATGTACGAAGAAGTGATTTAAGTCACATTAGGGACCGGATTGCTAGAATGTATTACATTCTATGAGCTTGGGTCTTATTTATGTATTGAAATCCAATTTGGGTTGGAGATAGATATAAGAGCCCAATTTAGTAGAATATAGATGTTCTTCCGAGTTGTACAAGCCCACTAACACCTTGCTTGCAGGCAAATTTAACTCTGATTTTCGTGAGAGATCAGAGTTAAATCATTCCTTAAATGGCAAGAGTGTTTTTGGTATGATTTAGGCTTAAAATAGGAAGAGGGTGTGTGATTAATTGATTGGGAGATGTTTGGGGGAAGTAGTAATCAAGAAAAGAGAATATTCTGGGCAATCTAGGGGCTGATTACGCGGTAAGATCAATCAGGGAGGAATTAGGGGAGAATCCGGAGCAAAAATGGAAACTACGGTGAAAACGCGTAGGCGCGGGCGGTCATCTCGAGATGACCGCCGGGCCTAGGCGGTCATGTGTGGATGACCGCCATGACATGGCTGTCATCTCGTGATGACCGCCGGCCATGGCGGTCATGGGTGCACTGGAACGCGTTTTCTCCCTGATTTTCGACCGAGATTCGATTCTACGCGTTTTTGGTCCAGATTTTCGGCCATTATTCTGATCATTATGGTGGTCCACGACCCTAGGCAGCCCAGAACACTATAAATAGGACCCTCCCCCTTCACATCAAAGGACACACATTATTACACGCATACTCTTCCTAAAAGCTTTCAAGCTTGGAGAAACTCTACCTCTTCAAGCCCAGAATTAGTTCTATAGGCGAAGCTCTGGAGAAATCTCGTGGGTAGCATCATCTAATCAAGGCAGAAAGTGAAGAATCAAGAAGAGATCCAAGATAGAGTTGAGGTGCGGAAAGAAGTTAGGCGTAAGGCGAAACCCGAATCAAGGAGCTAGAGGAGGGCTGCAAGAGGTAATTCTGATCCTTTTCTTTCTGCTGTGATGCTGATGCTGATGATGATGTGATTGTTGTGTTTCTGATGTAAGAATTACGTGGGCTTTGAACCCGGTCGCCGGGGTACGTAGGTGGTTTCTAGTGGTGGAAACTCAAGCCCAATCTTCTTCTCATCCCCTTCTTTTTATTTTCAGTTCTTGATTGGTTTTGGTGAACACACTCACCCACTTGCACAAGGCATACAAAAACCTTTAATTGCACAAGATTTCGCCCCAACATGGATGGGTGCCTAACACCTTCCCATCCATGACGAATCCCCGGGTCCATTATCTTTGGTTCGCTAAACCGGTTGCCTAAATGGAGTCACATGAAGGGTTTTTCCCAAGTTTTAGTCCCTTAATAAAACTTGGGTGGCGACTCCAAAGATAATGGATGACGGTTATGAAGAAGGTGTAAGGAAAAGGTGAATAGGCCCAAGTGATTTTGGGTCGGGTATTCACAGGTGGCGACTCCACTGGGGACTTTTGAGGATTCAAGAAATCTTGTGCAATCATTGAATTTTTGTATGCCTTTTTATGTGTCATCATAAGTGCCTTGCATTCATGGAAAATGTTGTGAAGCCTCTACCATAAGAGGGCCAGGGAATCCAAGTCCGCTACAATGCTTTCTTAAAGCGAGAGTGGCTTGATGTGAACCGGTTTCTCGCTGCTCATGCGATGATAGGGATTAACGGGCCTTGGACCTCACGCGATATCTTTTATCACATGTGAGTAGGTCAAACTATTCCTTAGCGGCAGTCTTTTAGCCCCCAACCAGCTGCATACCCTGAGCATCTCATGCATAATGAATCAATAAGTGGTATATGCATTTTTGTGTGATTTTTGTTGTGGATTTGAATATGTGTAAATATAGTATTTTTCTTTTGATAAACCAAAAAAATCACAAAAAATATATAGCGGGACCGCCGTGCCAACTCTGCGTAGGGGCAATATTGCGTAGTGGGATCTGGTGAGTCTAGTAAGAATACCCAATGGGAATAAGTATACATGATTGAGCCGACGATTACTTCTTTGGTGTTGTTTCCTCAGTTGGCGTATATGTCCAGTCGGTCTACCTTGTCTTAGGAAGTTCACATTTGCATACATTTGACATTGCATCACATGTTTTTCAAAACATAAAACACAAATTCGGGCTAGGGTGTCTCATTCTTTTAAAAAATCCTCATCTTTTTGGGCTTGAATCTTGAAGAAAGAAAAAGAAGCAAATGTTTTGCAAGAATAATGAGATTGTTTTGCGAATGTATTCCATCATGCTTTTTCCAAATACCTTAAAAAAAAAAACATAAAGTCTAAGTTTAGAATTCCCGATGACCATGAACTTTACCATTAGAATTGAACCCTTAGGACACCAGGGGTGGGTAGTGCCTTAGTTGGAAGGAGATGATGAAGATAGTAAGGAGGATGGATACATCACAAGGCAATGTAGAAAGGAAGATAATGAAGACATTAGAAACCATGGAGGTATTCTAAGCCGCAAGGTAGGAAGAAGGCAGAGGCAGTGATGAAACATCAACTTAAGACACCGAGGTAACTTTGGGCCTTTTTGTGAGAGGAGATGTAAGTCCCAATATTTGAGACAGAAGAGAGGAGATGGGACGACTTGGTTAGTCTTTCTTATAAGAGGAGATGCAAGTCAGGATGTTCCCCCATGGAGGGAGATGTAAGCCCTAATTCTTATTCGCAAATCCAGTTGGCGAGCCGAGCTGGGGAGCCAAACTATTGAGACAAATTGATGAACCATAACCAGAAGCTGAGTTGGTGAACCGGGTCGACAAGTTGAGCCCGAAAACCGAGATGCAAAGCTGAAGCCAAGTATGCAATTGGAGACAAACCGATCGAGGCCATCTCATGGGAAGAAATGCAAACCCCAGTCCCTGGAGAGAAATAATGAAGAAAAACATGGGAAGAAGATAAGAGGAGACAAAAGATGATGCAAGCCCCGGTTCTTTACCTGTGAACCAAGTTGATAAGCCAAGATGAGAAGCTAAAAGAAGAATCATATAGTGAGAACCAAGCCCACAAACTGAGCTGAGAGACTAAACTGATGGGCGGAGCTGAGATATCGAGTGGAGACATTGCCATTGGATCTTCTTGTGAGAGGATATGCAAGTCCTAATTTCCGAATGAAAGAAGTGACGATGGGGATAAGATGATAATCCGATATGACGACGAGGGGAGCAATGGCGCAGTGGCGACAACAAGGAGGTAGTGAGATGAGGTGATGTATTCCGTGGGACCACTCAATGATATGGAAGGGTAGATGAGAGGTGCAAACATGAGGGGAATTGATTATAGACCACATGCCGAATTGTTAGGTATGGATAGAGTGATGACCGAGGATGGGGAGAGGCGGCATAGGAACTCTTTAGAGTCAAAAAGTTGAGTCGAGTCAAAAGGGACGATAGCTGAATCCTATTGTTCAACAGTCAACAGTATCATTGTTTATGCCTTGATTTTTCATATAAGGAATAAAACTTTGATTTCCTTATCTTTTGTGTATATGTGGCATTGCGCATAGCTTCATGATATTCCATTGGATCAATCTAGGGGACCATAAAAGGAACTACGAAGACCTAATTCTGTGGATGTAATCTCGAAACACCTACCTCCACCTGCTTCCCGAACAGTCGTTAACACCAACCTTTGAACATATACCCGATTTTCAAACATGGATCCAAACCATCCTCCATCTTTGACCCCATCACACCCACCATGAACACTTGTCTAGAAATTGCTTCCCAAAATGAATTAGGCTTCAAGTGAATCATGTCTAGGTGCACCCATTTTAAGAAGATGTCATCCTCCTCAAAAAAAAAAAAAAAGAAAAAAGAAAAACGAAAAAAAAGAGAAAGAGAAAAGTGAGGAAGGAGATGACCTTAGTGCCCAAAAATGTTGATTCACTATCAGAAATCGGGAAGAAGAGAAAAAATTGTGATGAAGAAGACAAGTGTTCCCTCCATCCGATCTACCACCCTAAACACCTCGAATCAAACACTGACCCTACCAAATACCTCGACCTAAACACCATGTCCACCGATACGTAGGTAATCCGGCAACGGGCCCGGTCTATAAATATTTGGTTCCCAGATTGATTCAATGGAAAGATTGGAGTTGTTGTCACATAGACATGCCACACTGTTGATTGTATTCGGGCCTCTTTTGTAGTCGTAAGACTTCTCTTTTTTACTTGTATTTTATGAAGTTATCAATCGAGTCCGCCTCTCTTATGAAGATTTATTGTGAATTCGGCCATCAGGAAGCACGTCTCTCCAATGGTCTCTTAGACATAGCTCAGCTAGATGGTTCCCGATTAAGGTTGAAGGTTCACCTCTCCATAAGTCGTTCGAATATACCTAGCCTGAGTGATCTTGATCTTGCCCAAACTCCATGGTCTCAGCATTCTATGCCTATGGCTGCTATCCCCACGATGAGAAAAGAAAAAAAGAAAAAGAAAAAGAAAAAAAAGAAAAAGAAGAAGCCTGCTAGATTGAAAACCCGAAAGGGCAGTCTAGGCAAAAGTTAAGGCCAAAAGGAAATTGGGGATAGTAGTCAATGACAAGGCGCGTCCATGGGGTAGATGACTTCATTTTCAAGATGATTCATTTGGTTGGTCATGAACGAGCATCTAGGCACATCTCCTCCATCTGCTTTTGAAGGGATATCCACGTGTCCAT